>RJWM01001820.1:0-143444 GCA_004363535.1 Dasyprocta punctata | reverse complement strand
CCCAATCTTGTGCATTTGGATAGCCAGTTTTCCCAACACAATTTACTAAAGACACTATTTTTCCTCCAGTGTAAAATAATAATTTCAGATCTTCCTTTCCTATATATACCCTTTTTTTCTTGCTTGATTGCATTTGCTAATGTTTCAAGGACAATGTTGAACAAGAATGGCGATAGTGAACATCCTTGTCTTCTTCCTGATTTTAGGGGGAAGCCATTTTTCCCATTTATTGTGATGTTGGCAGTGGGTTTGTCATAAATGGTTTTTCTAATTGTCTTTTTTTTCTTTTTTTGTACCAGGGATTGAACTCACAACCTCATGCCTGCCAGGCAGGTGCTTACGCCACTGAGCTAAATCCCCGGCCCTATCTTTTAGACAGGGTCTCACTATGCAGTTCAGGCTGGTCTTGAACTCACTTTGTAGCCCAGGCTGGTCTCGAACTCACAACGATCCTCTTGCCTCAGCCTCTAGAGTGCTGGGACTAAAGGTGTGCACCACCATGCCCAGCTTATATCTACATTCTTAAATGAGATTGGTTTATATGTTTTTTTGTTGGATTCTTGTCTGGTTTTGGACTTGAGGTAATAGCAGCTTCCAGGAATGACTTCCAGGATGTACACTTTCCCTTTCAATTTCATTAAAGAGCTTAAGGGGTATTGGTGTCAGATATTCCCTGAAGCTTTTGTAGAATTCAGGAATGAATCCATCTGGAGCTGGGTTTTTCTTACTTGGCAGGTTATTACTACTTCAATTTTATTGTCTCTTGTTGGGTTATTTAGTGTTTTGAAATCTCGGTTCAGCTTTGTAATTCATATGTATCTAGAATCTAACCATTCCTTCTAAAGTCTTTAACTTATTGGCGTACAGGTTTTTATTTTTCTAGTACCTCTTGTAATTTCACTTTTTCATTTCTAATTGCACTGATTTGGGACCTGTTGTTGTTAGATTGGCTAAGAGTTTGTCTATTTTTATTCTTTCAAAAACCAAATCTGATTCATTCTTTGTAATTAGTCTCAATTTCGTAAATTTCTTCTCTGGTGTTTATAATTTCCTTCCTATACTAGCATTGAGTTTGAATTATTCTTATTTTTCCAGGACCTTGCAGTGCATCATTAGTTATTAGGTATGGCGGATGAACTAATGGTCAACTCAGAACACCCCACTGAACAGTTCATGTGGTGCTGGGTGTGGAGGGCCCACTTGAGGACTGTTGCCAACAGCCTAAGAGGAGAACCAGAGGGGATGATGGTGGTGTTGTCAATTCTCCTGGAGAAGCCTGTTATTCTGGCTTTCCTGATATGATCTTGGCTGTTCTCATCATTAAAGGAGCTGGGGTCCTCGCTGTCACCGAGGATGACTGCAGTTCTTTTGGGGGAGCTCTGGTCCTTGAGCATCACTTCCTGGCTCCAGTGCAGATCCTCAGCTGCTGCCACAGATCCTTCCTACCGCTGGAGCAGACTTTCTAGCTTTCACCCCTGACCTTTGGGCCTTCCCAGTGCAGATCCTTGATACAGACTTGCATGCGACATTGTCATGGCCTCCAGCTGGACTCATGCAGGACACTGCTGTGGGATCCAGGCCCTCAGCTGGATTGTTTGGGTCTCTAGTGCATGGACAGCTCTCCTGCACTCTGCATTTGACTCTTGGTTACTATTATAAAATAATTCTATAAATTGTGTGTCCTAATTAAATCTTTTCCCTTGTAAACACTGACAACAGGGGGCCAGGGCAGAATGTCATGGTTTGTGTCTGAATGTCCCCCCCAAAGCCTCATGCAGTCATGGGGGCAGGTTTTTCAGAGGTAGCTGAATCTAGTTTATGATTGGTTCATTGTCTAGTGTTGGATTGAGGATGACTGCTACACCCACCCTAGGACAGGCAGCCTGCATGCAAATAAGGGAGAAAAAGAGGCTTGCTCCTCCCGCTTCCACTGCCAAGATCAGTTGCCCTTCTGCCACGCCACCCTGCCTTGGAGCTAACTGATTATGGACTGAAACCTCCACAGACTGTGTGCTAAATAAACCTTTCCTTCCTTAACTTTGGCTGTTGGGTATTTTGTCTCAGCAAAGAGAGAGAAGTTAACTAACACATTAGGCCTCACTCTTTGATGTCCCTGCTATAATTATCTTGCCTTTTATTTGCAGAAGTACTTGCTTTATGAAGCTGGGTGCACCACTGTTTGGTGTAAACACACTAATAGTTTTTTTTGTCTCTTCCAGTTGGATTGTTCTCTTAACCAGTATCTATAACTTTGTTTCTTTTGATCAATTTTGGTTTGAAGTCCATATTGTCTGAATATAGGATAGCTACATCTTTTTATTTTTTTAGGTTCTGTTACATGATATTTTGTTTTCTATTCTTTGATTTTTAGTCACTGGGTTTCTTTTTGGATTAAATGTGTTTCTTGTATGCAGCACACTCTTGAATTTGGACTTTGTTTCTTCATCCATTCTGTCGATCTATATCTTCCGACTGGGGATTGAGACCATTCACATTAGTACCTTACTGATAGGTATCCACTTATTCCTGTCATTGTTTATTTTCTGTTGCTGATTCCACATCTTCCCCTTCTACTTAACTGCTTGCACTACCTAGTATATTCATTGTCATTGTTAGCTTCATTATCTCTTTCTACAATTTCCTTCAGATTTCTTGGGAGTGCTGATTTTGGTGATCATTAATTTCTTTAGGTGCTCTTTATCTGAAAATATCTTAATTTCTCCATCAACTTTAAAATATGGTTTTGTAGGATATATCAGCTTGGGTTGGAAATTGTTTTGTTTTAGGGTTTGAAATATTTCATTCTAAGCTGTCATGGCTTTTACGACTTGTGTTAAGTCTGCTATAAATTCTAGTATGTTTACTTTTATAAGTGATTCATTGCTTTTTTCCTGTTTTTAAGATTCTATTCAGGCAGAAGATTGCTGTGAGTTCAAGGCTAGCCTGGGCTACACAGTGAGCTCAAGGCCAGCCTGAACTGCATACTGGAACCGTCTCAAAAAAGACATTAAAAAAAAAATTCTAGTGTTGAGCTTTTGACGATGATGTGTGTTGAAGCAAGTTTTTTTCTGATTGTGGCTATTTGGGGTTTTATATGTCTCGTTTGTATATTAATTCTCTGTTGTTTTCCTTTATTTGAAAACGTTTTCTGCTATTATTTCAGTAAACAGGTTTGTATGAATGCATTTGTGCTGGCTTCTGATTTTTCACTAAATTCATTTAAGCTTAGTCTTCTTTGTACCATCTAGGAGTTGAGTCATTTTTCATGTTCTCCTGTTTCTAAGGAAGTCCTCATTCATTGAACGATTACCAACAGCAGCCCTGACTCCTAGTTCTGACACTGTGCTCACACTGGTCACTTCCTGGCCACACTTTCAATAGGATGTTTCATCTTCTATTTGGAGCCATCTAATGGACTCCCAATTTTCTTCTATGCTGGTTATTTATGTTCTGCATCATTTGGATTAGCTCTGCTAGTTTTTTTGTTAATGTCTTCTGTAGAATGTTTTATTTGGTCTAATATCTGTTTACTTGTATCCTTTATGAGCTTGTCAAATGCCTTATCGGTTTTATCTTCCAATATAGTTTTTTTTGGAGATAGGGTCTGAGTATGTAGTCCAGACTGGCCTTGAACTTGTGGCAGTCCTCCTGCATCAGCCTCCCAAGTGCTGTGATTACAGGCGTGCACCACCACGCCAGGCTTCCCCATACAATTTTGACTAATCTGGGTGTGCAACTTTTGGTTTCCTCCCCTTTGATGCCTCATGGGTCAGCTTTGGGGGAGTGGAGAGTTTTTGGAGGCATTTTGTCGGTTTGCCTTCTAATGTTTCTATTTGTTTTCATGTTGGGGCTTACAGGTTGATTTTAGTGGAAAATTTTGCTTCAGTATACAGACCTCTGTAGTTAACGTGGACGTTTAGCGGTGTCCCCTGGCTGTGGGAACTACTGGCTTTTGCCTTCAGGATCCAAGCACCTCCATTTACTTGAGATGGAGTTTGCAGAGTGTTTGGCCTAGGGCCAGTTGTCCAGGAATGGGCCACAGCAGTGGTAATGACCCCCAGGCAATCTAGGCATCTGCATTCCAAGAAAGCCAAGTGACAGCAACAGCCATGTCATGTTTGCTATAGTAATAAAATCAGCATCAATAATTGCATCAAATACACACTGAATCCTGAGGACGAACCCTTAACCACAGAAAAGAGATCTATAGTTATAGTCTGAACACTAAGACAAACCAAATATTGACCACTGACCCAAAGTAAATGCCCACTTAAATGGAACTACATTACTTCTAACAACAGAACAGTATTCAACAGGAGCTTTAAGTTAAAAGTAGCTATCTAGAGATTCATGAAGCTTACTAGCTATACTAGTAAAGGTAAAAATGAGAAAAAAGCAAAATTTGAGAAATCAATGGGCTATGAGGAGGACAGAAAAGATGGGGGTCCTACCGAGTAAAAGGAAATTAATAGTGTTGAGAGTCCTAGGAAAAAATGAACAAGAAGAAGATAAACTTCAAAATACAGGAAATAAAAGGAAGAGGAAAAAGTTGAAAGGGGAAAATAGAGAAAAGAAACCAAAAGGGTAAAAGTGGGTGAAAAAAACTTCAACGTCCAAAAATCCTAATGAAGAAAAGATTAAAAGCTAAAAACATCAAAGATTGTGTCAAAGAGAAAACTCCTGTTCCTGAATGAGTGATCTTGCGATGACCGGCAGTCTCGGGGCCCAGCCAGTCATGATGCTGCCCACCCAGCTTTAGGGCCCATGGTTTTTCGAGGTGCCCACCTGCAATAGGGCCCCTTTGTCCACCCACCCGACTGTGTTCCTGTTGAGGTCACAGGAATGGCGAGCGGCCCTCTGGTCTCTGCCGGATGTGGCTGGGCATGGACTGCTGTGTGCTCTCTCCTCTTCCAGGGCACTGTCCAATTTGGTTGTGAACAGAAGAGTGAGAATTAAGTTCATGGACTGAGTGACCACCGCATCTGAGTTTCAGTTGCAAAACTCGATGGGTTTTCAGGTCCCTACTGAGTCGGTACTGTTAGTGTGGTGCACATAACAACATGGGATGCGACACGCAGCCGGCTGGGTTCTGACTGTGCCGGGCACTGGGGGGTTCCCCGTTGTGTCAGTCTGTGAGCCTGCGCGTTCAGCACCCTGCCTGCCTACTCACAGTGGCCCCTCGCAGCCTCCGCAGCAAGCCAGCCCGGCTTTGGCCCTGCAGCAGGGCAGTGGGTCCCGAAGGGGCAGCGTGGGAGCTGTCGCCCTGTGCACTCCTGCCGCACCACGGCGGCCTCCATGGCAGGCGCGCAGTAAACACTGGGGAATGAATCAACTGCCTAAGAGCCTGCAAATTCTCTGACAGTTAAACATTTTATTAAATTAAAAATTATCTCAACTATTAAAAACACTATCAAAGAATGCCAGTCCAGACTATGTAAACAAGCCAAACTAAGATAAAACTCTAACAAATAACATTTATTCTTCTTTTACATATGTATTTCACAGCATGAACATCACATTGCCTTCAGCGAAAGGTGCTTTATACCATTATATTTCACTATTTACCACATAGGCATTGAACATTCTCAGGAACATGATGAGACAGTTTGCTGGTAAACACAGACACACAGATGTTGGTTTCAATAGCTCAACATATTTTTGGTCATAACCTAGGAAATACATCAAAATATGACAACACTGGCTAATATTTTATAAGCAAATGATATTTAACTCTGCATAGGTTATACAATAGGCTGTGGCAATAAATAATATCACCAATCTCATTGACTAGTAACTGGCCACAAAAAGCCTAACATTCATTTGAGTTGATAGGAAATGCTCTATTGGTGTAGTTTCAACATGGCCTTAAATGTCTTAATCTTGAACACAATAAAAAGGAAAAGTAATAAACTGGACTAAGAAGGTGTGTTTTGGTTAACTACAAATATGTCCTGTTCACAGTACATTCCTAACATGAAGGCAAATATTTAAATAGAAAAACTAGCAGTCCAAAAACTGAGTGTGCAGATCATGAGGAAAACGCTGCATTTACATTTGCACTCACCTGCGCGTTACAGGACTAGCTCAGTCTAAACACTAACAGGACAGATGCCCAGCAGGAAAGGACCTCTCCCTGGCAGAGCAGGACACCGCAGGCGTGTGTGGACCGGAGCAAGCCGAAAGAAACCTGAGTCAGCAACAGCGCCCCTCCTGCTATGTCCCTTAGTCCCTTGTGAGCCTCCGATGTTCTCTGAGTCAGGTTTGTGGGAGGAACAGCTACCTTCACACGCCACGCGCTGGGATCGCAGGGAGGTCGGCAGCACGGCTCATGCACATTCCCCTACCAGTGTGGACAGGCAGCGCCTGGGTCGGACTGAGCGCGGCAGAGATTCTCTGCGTGGTTCTCAAGGTGTTAACTGCCTGGTAATTACTGGACTACATTTTAACTGAAGTGGATATAAAAAGCCCCACTCTTAGAAGTCTACAGAATGTCAAGAACCCGACTGGGGATGTTGAAAGCGTTGGGCAAGACCCTGGTTTTCAGGGTGCCATCGGCACCACAGGAGAAGAGCCGGTTGCCGGGGACCAGCTCGATCTGCATGACGCCGGCCCCGAGGTTGCGGAAGATGGACTGCTTGGCGTGCTCGTGCTTGAACGAGTGGATGAGGCCATGGCCCATCAGCCTCCAGACCTGGTTTAAGACACAAGAGGAAACGCTTCTGAATCCTTAGCGCGACCACGAGCAAACTCGTGCACGGAAGGCAGGCGCTCCACCACTGAGCTATGGCCCTAGCCCTTTCAATATGTTGAGACAGGGCCTCAGTAAGCTGCCTGAACTAGGCTTGAACTTGCAATCCTCCTGCCTCACCCTCCTAAGTAGCTGGGATGAGAGGCATGTGCCATTGCATGCAGCTCAAAACAGTACTTTAAAGCTTTTTGTTTTTGCAGCTTTGGGACCAAGAGGCTCACTTTCTACACAAAGCCTGCCCTCGCGCTGTCAGCTTTGTTCTGACAGTGACGCAGACAGACTTCACAGCACGCGGTCTGCAGGACCCACCTTGATGTTCCCTTCCGCAGAGCCCGTGGTGAAGTACTCCTCGCAGGGGCCCAGTGCCAGCGCCTTGATGGCCGAGTCGTGGGCCTGGAACGTGTGCAGCAGCTGCCGCTGCCGGATGTCAAAGATGCAGACACAGCCTTTCCTGCCCCCTGAGATGAGGAGTTGCTGGCGGGGCGCGTACTGCAGCACAGTGGCCCCGTGGTCGTGGCATGTGAAACCTGGGGAGACAGATGCCCGTGGTTTGTGCGTGCAGCGGCTCTGTCTCCCAGCGCTGTGAACGCTTAATCACATTGCAAAGTACAGAAGTTACTCAGGCTTTTTGTCACTGAATTTCTGAAATTCTGTGACTAACTTATAAAGAAGAGTGCTAATAAGCAATGCTAGAAAAAAAAACCCTGCTTTCCCATCATCTCTGAAAGCTCCCCAGCCTGAGCAGGGCTGGTGCGGACACAGAGGCGCACGTGTGCAGGCTGGGTCCCGGGTGCAGGCACCGCTCAGGGGGAAAACACTGCCTCACAAGCTTCATCTGAGACAGCACGGGGACCCTGGGGTACAGCGGCGCCTGCTCTCAGGGACACTCGGCAGTCACCTCTTCCTTACGTCCACTGGCCCACATGGCCAGCACGGGCCTCGTGCGGACATTTAACACGTGAACTGTGTCCAGTGACAGCACAGCTACCCAGGTAGTACGCGCCTACCCAGGTAGTACGCACCAGGCTCAGCCGTGGGTCTGCAGCACTGCTGGGGCCCCTCTCTCGGCTCCCACTCACCCCCCAAGAGCCCCAACCAGGACCAGACCAGAGCCCGGAGCTGGGGTGGTGTGACAGAGCACCGCCACGCCTCCCCAGGGCTCGCTGCCTCCTGCTTGCTGTCTGCAGCGCGAGCCTTCAAACTGTAGCCATGCACACACTGAGCTACCCCCGGCCGTGGAATTTTAGTGGATTAAAGGCTTAATGTGCCAACCGTTCATCCGAATAAACTCAAAAATAACTGCACTTGTCAAGATGTATCTCCACAATTGTTAAAAAATCTACTTCACTAACTCAAACCTATTTGAGCCTGCAATCCTTTTTGGGCAGTGTTATGTGGAAGAGAGATCTTGAGGCCACCTATTGGGCAAATGTGGTCTTAAAAAGAATACATTTAAAGGATATGATGCATTGCTAGCTCTAAGGCTAACTAACCTTCGTTTTATGCTAGTTTCAAATTCTCTGAAATACGATTTCATTTCTACTGAGCTCAATGGTTACTCTGCAAATAATTTCTCAGACACCTGCTCGCAGGAGAACCCCCCAGCCCTTCCTGAGCCATTGAGCGTCTTGGCCCCAGCTGTTCGCCCTGTGACACAGCCGGACCTGCTCATTACAACGAAGACAGCGGTGCTTCGTAACACAGTGACAATCACAGCCCGTCACTCACCATGAATGAGGCTGCTCCCGGGCGATATTAATGTGTCCCACAGGCATACATTTCTTTTAAAGAAACAAGAAAACATAATCACATTCTTGTTCAAAGCACCAGTATGGACAGATGATTTTGTCTTCAAGTCAAATGCTTTTACTCAGTAATTCTTCTTGTTTCTGTCACATTTACAGAGCAGAAACTCCCAACCAGGAAGGGCCTGGAGCTCCAGCCTATCCCCTCCAAGGAGTGCCCCACCCACACCCGGCCACAGCGTCCTGCGCAATGCTGGCAGCAGTTAAGACAGCGTTGACTAAAAAATTACACACGCTTATTGAGATGCTACAGTAGGAGAAAGTTCTGTTCTGCTTCTCAGTAAGGAAAACCACCCTGAAACACTTAGGTGACCACGTTTTTTATTTCTAGGGTGGAAAAACTCTACTCACACTGTATTTTCTAGCAAAAATAGCCTCCTGCCTGTAATTTCCTTGTTTCTTGCTTTGCTTCTGTCGCCTACCTGTTGTCAGTAGACTGTCCAGATGTGGCAACCAGACTTGAAGAGGTAATAAAGGCGAAGTCACTTGTGGCCTTACTGTGGCACTGCCAGCTCTATGGAAAACAAAGTGTGACGGCGTCACCTATGCCCAGTGCCACCTGGTGTGGAACAGCACCTAACACACTGCCTGCAGGGGTGAGGACAGGCCTCCAGCAGTGAGCCTGGGATGAAGGGCAGGTGATAGCAACCAAGCTGCACAAACCACCAACTGGTAAAACGTGTATAGATGTGTGTGTGTATAGAATTAAAGGCTGTATTTTTTAGATTAAGTAAAAACATTAAAGGACAGGAACTAGCTGGACACTGGGGCATGGACCTGTAGTCCAGCTACATGGGAAGCTAAGCCAATAACGACTGAGCCCAATTTTAGGTGACACAGAGCAAGACCCCATGGATTTATCCAGCCATCTGATTATAGTAAAAGCCCAATCAAACAACTTTAGTTTACACGTGCAAACAAAAATACGTGTAACAAGCCCAGTAACCGAAGGGGAGGGCTCTTGCACACTGCTGTGGTCCACCCTGCAGCGCGAGGATGCGGACAGGTTAACTCTTGACCAAAACACAAACCTCTCCTGCGCTCCGCGAGGGAGGGACTGAAGCACAGATGCAGCCGGCAGGGTCCTGCCGAGGCTCCTCTAACCACTCGGGAAGCTGCCCACTAACCCGGGGACCTCCTCAGTGTCAGGTGATGAACGGAAACTCTGAGGTGCAGGCTCAAAAGAACCATCTCGGGACATTGGAAAATAAAATGGATATTTTTTCCGCTTGGGATGACCGGACCTGACTAACGGCAAAAACATAAATTCAGGATTCGTCCATTTTGGGGAGGATTACTGTACAGTCTACATAGTATACTCATTGAAGAGAAATACCTTGCCCTGCATGGAATTAAGAACACGGGGCTACTCTCGAAAAGAAAATCTAAAACAATATGGGTGACTGCGCTGGACCCAGAGACCGGAGGCTGGACAAGCTCCACCCGTCTGTGCGGGGTGCCTGCAGGAGTGCGCCAGGCTGCCACCACGCGAGGACACGTTGGCGCCCCACCAAGCACCTGAACGTAGCTCAGGTTAACTGGGATTATAAGCCGGTAAGCGAAATTGGGAAGGAAATCAGATGTTTAGCATGTATTCGAATCTTAACATCACATTATAAAATTCTCTCACTAGAAAGTTGTTTTCAAAATGCATAAACGTGTAGTGACAATAGACCCTATACTGACCAGACGCAGTGAAAGCTCCTAGTGTTTCTCCAATGTGGCTGCCCATCAAGGTAAGAAGCCAGGTTTTTATTTCTTTTGGGGCATTTCAGTTTAAGGCCAGGGTACAGCTAGGTGGCTGGTAGTCGCCGCGATGCTGGGTGGAACTGTCCTTTTGGTACAGAGCCACCGAGTCCCCATCCCAGCAGACACTGGATGGTGCTCAAAGGGTGAGACACTTACCATGTAAGGTTTAGGGTTCGATGCCGTTTGGTTCACTTGCCAGATACTCAGGAAACCCTCCCCGTCAGCAACACCACACTGCAAGGAGAGGGGAGACACTGAGCCCAGCTTCCCAGAGTTCCTGCCAAAGACGCAATCACGTATAGCCAGGAAACTTCACTGGGACCCCACTTCGCAAACACCCCGCCTGTGACATCTCTGCTGCAGCTCTGGGAAGGCCGTGTGCTCCACCTGCTTGCTCCTTCGTTTCCCTCTGAAAGCTCACTGCAGCTCCGGGAGCAGTCGAGGCCTCCAGCCCCTGCCCCCCGCAGAGCGACCGCTCCACTCTGGGAGGGGTCCCTGATGGACCCTGGTCATCATGTGGAACCCAAAGCACCGCGTGCTCAGCTGCCACCCCAGGTCCCTCAGTTTTAGAAGTGGTTTTGCCCGTCATTTACACCAACCTTGTTGCCTTGTGAGTTGAAATACAGCCTAGTGACCCTCGCGTTGCCGGCTTGACGGAAGCAGGCGAGCTGCTGCGGGCGTGTCCACTCGAACATGCGCACACTACCGTCCTGGGCACCCGTCAGGTCTGAAAGGGAGATGGGCAAGGTGGAACTCGGAGGGCCAGGGCTTTAGGAGTTCCTGTGACAGCCTTAGGAGGACAGAGGGTGCTGGAACGAAGTACTCACAGTACTGATGGACAGGGTGTGAGGTCATTCTCTTCACGTTGTGTAGGTTCCTCTTCATGAGCTTGAAAAGAAGGCAAAACGAATTACTCCATGTACTCAGAAGAGATGAGGGAGCCTATCGCTGATGAACTCGGACAGATTTCCCGAGCTCCTTGCCAGTGCCAGTCTGAGGCGGTTCCCACAGTTGACTGCTCGCCCCGCTGGTGAGCGGTCTCCCCTAGTGATACAGGGCCTCCCTGCAGGGCCGGGCCTGCCCTGCGGCTGGGAGACAGGAGCGCTTCCACGCCGGCACCCACCGAGGACTCGCCAACAGCCCTCGATGACCAGTGCCGCGTCACGCTCGGGGCTGTGCTAAGAAAAGCTTGCACCCGACACCACATGCAGCCGCCGTCCCAGCTCAACAAGGCAGCCCTCCATATGGGCTCCCTCCTGTGCTGATGTGATGCCCCGCTGCGTTTGGAAAGCCTGCACTTGGAGCCCACACCTGGGGGAAGGAACGCACCACGCTGGCGCCTGTGCTGGTCTGCCCGCTGCCCAGCCATGGCATGGAGGGAGGCGGGTGCGCCTGGCTCGCCGGGTGGGCCGCAGTGCCTGGCTGGTACAGGGTGGTGGTGGAGCCTCGGTAATCAACGTCGTCTGAACTGTGGGAAGTCACAGACAGGCTTGACTTACCCCGGGATCCATACCCACGGGGAAAACTCAGGCACAGTCCATTTTGGTACTGGTTACCTTTTCCCTTTGAGCAAAATAGAAACTTAGTCTAAATGTATTATGCCTGGGGGCAATTTCAATACTGCACACTGAACAATCTTTGTTTTAAAGCATTAATGCAGATTTTCCTTTGGTTATTTATATACAAAAACAGTAAACATACTCTACTCAAATACAGACACGCCATGTGGAAAGCACACTGCTGTGACTTTTATACCGTGGGGCCTGTGCCCAGGGCCTCGCCCGTGCTAGGCAAGTGCTCTTCCACTTTACCATGTCCCCAGCTCCAAACCAGTAATTTCATGATTTTATTTTGTGGCACTGCAGATTGAACCCACAACTTTGTGCCTGCCAGACAGGCACTTAAGCCATTGAGCCAAACTCCCAGCCCTAGTGTTTTTGAAGCAGGGTCGCACTATGTAGCTCAGGTCGGCCTTGTGCTCACGTTGTAGCCCAAGCCGGCCTCGAACTCACAACGCTCCACCTACCTCAGCCTCCCGAGGGCTGGGATTAAAGGCGTGCGCCACCACGCCCGGCTGCTCAAAACAGTAATTTTAAAGAAATTCAACTTTTGGTTTCTTAGAGCATGGAGCTTCTATTATGATCACATCTACTCTGAAGTACGACTGAGGACTGGCCACGTTACAGGAAAGAGACGATGCATCAAAACAAGGAGAACAGTGGGGTGGGGCCAGCTCCAGGGACATGAAACTTCCAGGCCTGAAGAAAGGCCAGGCGAAGTGCTACAGTGTCCACAGCTTTAAAGAAACATACACTGCCTGCAGCTTTGTTTGTGAGGCAGCTGTGCTTATCAGGTGACAAGAAACACTATAAAGTCACTAGTGAACACGAACGGCCCAGCAGTGCAGTGAACCCCAAGTGGGTGGCACTCTGCCGCGGCCCCACAGCACCCTGCGGCCCCGACGTCTCTTCGGGTTCAAGTCACAGGAGTAAGTGCTAGACTGTGATCATTATTCCGATTCAAAACTAGAAACAGTTCAATGGAAGGACCAATTTACTCATTAATGCAGGCAAAGACTTCCACTAGTAGGTAAACTGGATTCATCTTTTACTTGAGTAAAGATGTACAGCTATGTCCAGTCTGTGATTCAGTGGGGACCTAAGGAAAACCCCATTTCCGAGTGGCTCCAGGACACACCTTTTGGATTCTCTGTCGTATTCCTCTCCAATCCATATGTACGGCTGACAGGCCAGCAGGGAAGTCACATCAAGTTCCTGGACATCATGTGTTGATGCCAGAACAATTTCATTACAGTTTGCCTGCAAAACAAAGGCAGAGTCAACAGTGTAAGGCATTTCGCTGAGTAGAGTACCCTTTCCTAGCGCCTACCACCCTTACCTTGTTAACGGAAAATGCCATGATCATGTCGGACTCCTTATGGATGACCTTGGCCTTGCCTCCAGGATAGCCCAGATCGGCTTCGACCTGCAAAACACAGCTGAGTCTTAGCTGCTGCAAACATGTGTGCCCCACAGAATTTAAAAGCTGGACAAGAAGAAAGTAGCAGCAAAAAGAAAAATGTGATCGTTTTGTGTGTGAAGAATTAGTTTTGGAAAATCTGCTTGACTATTCGGAAACCCTGTAACTAACTGCAATTATAAAGATGTCCACTGAAATGGAAAGCGTGTAAGACTGGTGAGCTGTCACAAAAGATGACTCAGACATCTGCACCAGCAATTTGGAACAGTAACACATTTTTGCGTAATTCTAAAAGCGCACAGATGTGATGTAGTAATAAGCAGGGAAAGTCACAGAGAGACAAAGCAGCTTAGAGGCCAACAGAACGGAAAGAAGACAGAAAGGATCCAAGGCCCTGAGAGAGGAGGAAGGAAGAGCTTCAGGGCGGAGAACCGTGGAGAAGCCAGCTGAGGCGGAAGCACCCCGGTGGCTCCTCCCTCGCGCGGTCAGGTTAGTCGCCAGCTGGGCCTCAGTTAGCGCGCGAGGGGCGGGCGTGGGCAGGCGGGAGCACGGTACTACCTTGGCGCGGCCGTCCTCCACCATGCAGTGAGGTCTGCCCCGCTCCACACGTTCTTCTACAGACTAACAACACCACACCGCCACAACCACAACCACATGCAGGGGATGAAATGACAGAGAATTAAACAGTCACTGGTCACTTAGAGATGACAAAAATGAAATTGAAAAGTAAAAAAAAAAATTTAAAGTGAAATGTCATCAGATACAAAGCAAAAAGGGCAAATTAATGTGATTATTGCATATATGAAAAAACAGAAAGCTACTTTAAAATAAAAATTAGCTGTATACTAGTGAAAGTTCTTAAAGCTATAACCTCTAGAAATGAAACCCACCTGTAAGAGCAGATACACTCTATATTTCATAGATTTTTATCCTATAGGGTTTGACTTCAAATAAATAAAAGCTATTTCTAAACAGGAAGGCGAAGTAAGACTCGCTGGCCCTCCTGACGCAGAGCTCTCACTCCCTGCAGGAGGAAACTGCCTCCAGGAGGCCCGGGAACAGCACACGGCTCACCTGCCCCTGGCTGGTGCCACGCCGCAGGTCCTGCTGTCACGGGCGTCGGAAGGCAGACCGAGCCCTGAGCTCTCCCCGCTGGGGAAGGACCGTGGCCCGGATCAGGCCCAGGGTCCCCGGTGGACGCGGCTGACCAGGACGTGTGCAGAGTGCAGGCAGACGGCAGCTGCTCCCTGGGTGATAGCCTGAGTGCTCAAGAATCTACTTGTCTTACATCGACTGGCAGAGTCAGCCACATCTATTGCTTTCATAAAACCCTGTTTGGTGACATATTTTTAACCAACTCAATGAGCAAAAATATAAACACACCTAAAACTTCAGTATCTCCTCAGAGGAATCGTCATAAGTAATTTTTTAAGATGAGCCAACAGTTCAGTGTTTTTAGGATTAGTGTGCCAATTTTACTGATCAATTATATAGATTTACCAAATTTATCAAAATCCTGACAACAAAGATAAAGTGCGTTTGACAGGCAGCTTTAATCCATTTGCATGGTTTGAGCCTTTTCTTAGAAGACAGGCACTGCTCCATACTACAGGGCTTTCCTTCCCTGCCTGAGCCCACACGGCCCCAGAAGAGACGCACCGTTCACCTCTGTCCTGCCCCCATTCCCCAGGACCCTCTGTGGGGAGGAAAGCTGCTCTGCTGACGCCACAGAGCTGGGGGACACAGAGAGAAGGGGCAGACGGAGACCTTGCTCAGGAGACTCAAGGCAGAAGGCTGAAGCTACATCAAGCCAGCCAAATCCAGTTGCTCTGAGCTTAATCAACAGCTAAAACATATTTTTGGTAAATCATTAGTTTAATAATCGGAAGAACTAAACTTTTAGAAAACTGACCCTTCAGTGAATTGGCTTTCTGTGAATGACAGTCCTCAGGAGCAAGTATCTTTAACTTTAAATCCATTCATTAGGGTTACCATATATCATTATGGAGATTCAGCATTGCACAGGAGACACTTCACTCAGTGGCCTCAATGAGAGACAAACAGGACAGCTCAGTGATTTTTCCCTAACAAGCCCTGCACCAGTCGTTTCAAACCATCAAGGTCTTCTGTTTTTATCAAAAAGTTTATAATACATACAGGAATCGGGCTGGGGATTTAGCTCAGTGGCATAAGTGCCTGTCTGGCAAGAGCAAGGTCATGAGTTTGATCCCCGGTACAAAACAAAACAAAAAATACAGGAATCAAGAAGTCTAGTTGATTTGTATTTTAGGGCCTGCCTACCTGTCAAATCCACAGGAAAGACACACCCCTATTGCCAAGGGCTGACCACAGTTACCCTTCCAGGAAGTGGGGCCTGCGGGGCAGGGGGAATCTGGGAAACAGCTCTGCACCTGGTGCAGGGAAACTGGCCACAGGACTCGCCCTCAGCTGTCCCTCTTCTAAGTGAAGCAGAACTCATTTTCTCTTCAAGACTGCATCTGTGACAATGCCCTGACACTGTCCACACTGCCTGTGCCCTCAGCCAATGGCCAGGAGACTGAAGGTCACAGAAAAGACCTTTCTAAAGAAAGACAGGTGGGCCAGCTGCTGAAATTCTGACTCTTCTTGAGTTGCGTCTAGATTAAATTATCACTCAGAAGCTTTAAAATCCCTATATAACACCAAACTTCTGCCTAGCTTTACAAAGACAATCAGGTCACACTTGCTATTTCTGTAGCATTTTCTCTTACAAAATTAAAATCTGTTCATTTTAAAACGTTAATAAAAACAAGACTAACTGCTTTTAAAGGGCCATGCTATTGTTTTCAATTAAAAAAGGAAGGACCAAGCCAGGTGTGGTGGTGCATTCCTGCAATCAAATCACTTGGGAGTCCGAGGCCAGCCTGGGCTACATAGTGAATTCAAAGACAGTCTGAATTACATAATAAAACCCTGTCTCAAAAAAAAAAAAAAAAAAAAAGGGAAGGACCAACTTTCACTTAATTATATGTGATTTACCAAGGGACCTTTATTTTTTTTTCATTGTTTTGAAAACTACAGGATTTAGTCTTGAAAGAAATTCGATGCAGTTTAGTAAACTATGGCTGCTAGCCATGGTGTGTGAAAGATCATGAAAATAAGTTATAAACAAAAAGAAAATTTCAAAGTCAATCAAGTACTAATTTAAAAGTATTAAAGAAAAACTTAAAGTATTTTTTTTCAAAGTACCTCACTCAGTTTTCTCCGCTTAGTGAAGATGTATCTGATGAATGTCTCTTGGAGGATTTCCTGTTTAACGAGGAAATGCCACAGCCGTTTGACTGGGAGCGCAGAAGAATCCCGGGACCTACTCAAAACACAAGACACACCATTCCAGTCTACAGGAAACATGCGTCACTGCATGGATACTTGCTTTAAACCCTGCACCATCTATTACAAAGACGACAGCACTGAGCTCGACAAAATTTCATTAATTATTTCATTGTTTTTAGTCCCTTGGAAACCACCTTTTCATCTAGTGATAATTCCCTGCATTGAATGCACTGGTTGCACTAAGTATCAGATGAATCTCTTTCCCTTTCTTAAAATGACTCTCCAGGATGTCTACTGGTGAAAGCCCATCAGGAAACATAGTCGTGATGCTTTTCCAACAGCGAGGGCTTGGCAGCCTCCCTCCTTCGAGCTGGTAAGCAACAGTGGTGCTCGTGCCTGGCTGCCTCAAAACCCACACGCGTTGCTCACTGTTTGTTACGCTGTGTCAAGACGTCCCCGCAAAGCCTCATGTGTCATAGGGGGCTTTCCGGAGGGTACTGGGATCAGGGATGCGATGCTGGGATTAAAGCTGTGAGGGAATCAGCCCTTAGGGTGGGCAGCCTTGGTAAGAGACAGAAAGAGCTGTGGCCGTGGTTGTCACATGTCACTTACTGCCTTCTGCCCACCATGGACTGTTTCTCCTCTGTGATGCCCCTCTGCCAGGCCACCCAGCCTTGGAACCAGTCGACTATGAACTGAAACCTCTGCAAACTGAGCCAAATAACCCTCTCCTTGCTAAACTTCCAGGTGTTGGGTATTTTGTCACAGCAGCGAGAAAGTAAGACACTGTTTAACCCAAGTCAAACATTACACAGTGCACACATGTACTGAAACTTCATTGCAGTAGCTCATGAAGATGCACTATTTTTATATTTTCATGTATTAGTTAAAAAATATATATATTTTTAAAAAAGCACACTTCTTATCCAAAGGGAGCAAGACACGCAGGTAGAAGATCAAAACAATGCCAAGAATTCTTAATGTGTCTACTGGTATTACACTATCCATGAAGAATCAGGGTGCCTTGTTTGTACATGTAGATAATCAGCCAAAAGCTTTCTCTAAGAGTTCTGAAAGTAACACAGACACACAGATGACCAAAAAAAGGGTCTTTTCCTGATTATAAAAGTAGTATGACCATTGCATTTTTCTTTTTCTTTCTTTGGTACTGGCGATCGAACACACAACCTCATGCCTGCCAGGCAGGCACTTACGCCACTGAGCTAAATCCCCAGCCCTTAGTATGTTTATTGAATTATAGGTAATTCTAGGAAATATGTATTTTACCTAGATTTTTCTGTTTTGCTTAGACAGTACTGCTAAAAATGGACTGCAGCTTCAAAATTATGAATATTTTGAAAGCTGCTGACATATGTCTTCCAGAAAACTAAATCGCGCTATTCGCTCATCAGCATTCTGAGAGCTTTCTTACTTGAATGGCGTGTTCTCAGGTTCCAGCATTGCTTTATTTCGAAGAATAGCAGGTCCAGCTCCTACTGAAAGGTCAGTTGGATATGTGTTGATGTAATTGGGTGGCGGGCCTTCAAACTGATCCATTTTCTCTTGCAGAATCTGTTCCCAGTTCTCCAAGTTTTTAATCACAGCAATACCTAATGGTGATGTTACAGGCAGCTCTAAAAGGTGAGAGAATATGTCATTGCATTTTGACAAAGAATATTGTTGTTGTGTTTTTGGTATCGGGGATCGAACTCACAACCTCATGCCTGCCAGACAGGTGCTTAAACCACTGAGCCAAACTCTGAACCCTTTGACGAAAAATACGATCATCTACATATTTATAAAGTCTGTATTTAGAGGTAAGACTTTTGAAAATACAAATGAATCTGAAAATGTTAACCTAATACCATCTGGATTCTTAATACTTTCATCAACAAAACAGGAGGCCAGCTCTAATGTGAACTGAGAAACATGAAGTATACCCAGTCTGGGTTCCTGCTCTTCCAAACTTTCAAGCAGACAGTGGTGCTGCTATTTATTAAAACCACAGATTGGAGCCCACATATAAGACTTAAAAGTACTACACTGGCTATTTTACTGAGTACCAAGTGGCCTTTTATACAAACTGTAAAAACAGAAACTTAATGGTAATTTATATTTAATAACATTTATTTTCAAATTCCAAACTCACCAGAGAATTCCAGTCCGGCAATGGGAAAGAAATTCTTGACATTATGAAGTACTAGCTTCACCATTGTTAGATGCAGAAGAGCCCAGCTGTTCACAGGAGCCAAAAAAAAAATTCTCATTAATTGAAAAAATGAAGTTGTGAGAGAAGCACAGTGATGACCCCTCCCAAGTGTTTAACTCAATCTCTAACCCAGAAGAGAGCTGCCTGACTCCTACAGCACACAGAGGGCACTGTCAGGGTTCTAGCTAGGTGTCCCCTCAGCACACGGGGGCACTGTCAGGGTTCTAGCTAGGTGTCCCCTCAGCACACAGAGGGCACTGTCAGGGTTCTAGCTAGGTGTCCCCTCAGCACACGGGGGCACTGTCAGGGTTCTAGCTAGGTGTCCCCTCAGCACACGGGGGCACTGTCAGGGTTCTAGCTAGGTGTCCCCTCAGCACACGGGGGCACCTGTCAGGGTTCTAGCTAGGTGTCTCTCGAAGCCGCATATGCTTCCAGGTAGGGCTTAGCAGGCAACTGGATCATGATCGCGTGACACTAGCTGAGTCCCCTGATGGGTTTCCAGCTGGCTGTGACGTTGGCAGACAAAACCCGTGGGATGACAGGGGTCACCGGGCCCAGCCTACAAGGGTCTGGGTCCCACCTGCTCCCTTGATTGCTGCCGC
Source organism: Dasyprocta punctata (assembly GCA_004363535.1). Taxonomy (NCBI): domain Eukaryota; kingdom Metazoa; phylum Chordata; class Mammalia; order Rodentia; family Dasyproctidae; genus Dasyprocta; species Dasyprocta punctata. The sequence continues at coordinate 124,040 of RJWM01001820.1, read as the reverse complement.
TTCCTGCCTGCCATGCCACGAGCCAACTCTCCCCCAGCCCCGCTGCATTGGCATCAGCTGGCTATAGACTGAAACCTTCACAAACCTCGAGCCAAAATAAATCTCTCCTTTAATTTGTTGGATATTTTGTTCCAACAATGAGAAAGTAACTAAGATAGTAATACTATAGGCTTTGAAATATAAAAGATGTGCAACAATACACTGAATTTACAACATTATATGGAACTCTCAACCCAGTGGAAAAGCTTTTTCCATGGTTACACAAAATCTGGTAACATCAATAAATTACAGGGTTTTTCCTCACTAAAAATATTAGTGTTTATAATCTGTATGAAGTTCTTTGAAACCGGATGTGAAAGAAATACTCTACTTTTTAGAAATTTTACCTTAATGGTGCAGAATTCCTAACCTGAAAATAATGTCAGTTTTTATATAAATCCATGATGAAAATGTTAGCTAAAATTATTTAACAACAGGATGTTTTACAAAAGTAAATAAATAAATGCCTTATTTACCTATAGGAATTTGGGTCTTGGTGCTCCTGGATCTGTGTGTCTGAGAAAAAGGCATCGTCGTCTTCCTCGTCACTGTGGACGCTTTCATCAGAGTCGTAGATGACACCACTGTCAGACAAAGGAAGGAACGGCTGCGACAAAAGGCAAAGTTAGTACAAAAATATATACAACTTTACAAATACACAAAATACATTTAAAAATACATATTTTAAGTTTTCTTAAAATATACATTCTTTACTTCTTTAAAGTACTTTAAAATACATTTTTATTCTGACTTAAAATGAAACATGTTAAATGGTATCACTCTAACCATTCCCTGCAGATGCTACCAGCCTTACAGCCATCAAGATAACCAGGTAAAACTGTTCAACAAAATAACTTAGTAGTTAGATGTATTAATTTTTTAAATCAGTAATATTCTTATTTATCAGCAATAAAACTTCAGAAAAGACTAAAAAGATACATTGAAAAATGTAAGACACCAAAAGAAAAACTAAGAAAACTGTAACAGAGGCAAAGAAAAGACTTGACAGCTGTTGGTTAAGTAAACCAGTGTCCATTCCCCTCTGACCGGGCTGTGTGGCGGCTGTGAACTGCGCTCACCTAGCCACGGGATGCCCAGCACCCACACCCCTGACTTCCCCTGGAGACACAGCAGCCCCCAGCCTGGACAGAACGCCTGATGGGATGAGTGCCTCACACCAGCAAGTAAGCCAGCGCCCACTGCAATGGGGCGACTGGGCATGTGGGCGAATGACGCTGCTGTGGACCAAAGAGACGCGTGTGCAGCGTAAGAGCAAAGCAGCACTTCAAGCAAAACAAACATCACTAATCTCCCCGGAAGGATGTGACACTGTCAGTTTAGTGCGCAAACTAAGAGAAAGAGGACGCGCAGTGCAGAATCGCTGTTCTCACCTCCCCTCCGCATGTGCTGGAGGGAACCAGACAGCGATGAAGGGACACATCCCAGCAAACCAACAGCAGGGCACGGACTGCGCAGCAAAATGGAAAGCCCCCGTGGAGACAGGACTGAGGGGGCATAGCCCCAGGGCGGCGCTGCCGGCCGGAGGGACCACCCTGATTTAACCTGCGCCTCTCAGAAGCACCAGGCTTGGAGGAGGCGTTCAGAGCCACAGCGATGCCCCTGGCATCCACTGAGACATGCAGCAGGACATGTTCTTTCAGGGCAAAAACAAGAGAAAGTAAATTTAAGAATGAAAAAGATGGTGGTGGAAAAGATCAAGAGGGACTTAAGTTATAGTAGCCAATTTGCATAAATCTTATTTTGGATCCTGATTTGGACAAAACCATTTAAGATACAAGGAGAAAATGTGAACACCATCTGGATACCTGATACAGTGGAAGTGTGTATGTGTGTGTGTGTGTGTGTGACAGAGAGAAACAACACTTGCATAATTCTGTTAAAGTCCTTTTTAAAAAATACTGAAATTAGGTGTTGTGATGCACGCCTGTCATCTCAGCGTGGGAGGCTGCGGCAGGAGGATTGCAAGTTCAAACCAAGCCTGGCAACTGTCTCAAAACAGCAAGATCCTGCCTCAAAAAACTACAAAGGGCTGAGGATGCAGCTCAGTGAGAGGCCCTCGGATTGATCCTCAGCAGCCGATACACAATTCACACACATCCAGAAACATTCGCAAGTGAAACCTCCCTGCTGCCACCGAGGGTGAGCGGAAGTACAGTGAACATGACTGTCCGAGAGACGCCGACTTGTGAGACTGGATGATGGACGAGGGGTGGGCGCTATTATTCTAGCTTCTGTGCTCCGTGCACATGTGAGGTTTTCCGTAATACATGGCTCTTGTAGTTTTTTGGTGGTGATACTAGGGATTGAACCCAAGGCTTTCACACTGAACTATATACCCAGCCTTAATTTTTTTATTTTTTGAGACAGGGTCTCACTAAACTGTCTGGGCTGGGCTTGAACTTATAATCCTCTTGCCTAAGCCTCCCAGAATATTGAAATTAAGCTGGGCGTGGTGGCACATGCCTTTAATCCCAGCACTCGGGAGGCTGAAGTAGGTGGAGCGTTGCGAGTTTGAGGCCCGCTTGGGCTACAACACGAGCGCAAGGCTGGCCTGAGTTACATAGTGCGACCCTGCCTCAAAACACCAGGGCCGGGAGTTTGGCTCAGTGGCTTAAGTGCCTGCCCTGGCAGGCGTGAGGCTGTGAGTTTGATCCCTGGTGCCACAAAAAAAAAAAAAAAAAAAAGAATATTGAAATTATAGGATGCACCATATCCAGCTTACAATTTTTGTTTTTTAGTGACAGCTACTACAGGTGGTTGTTTTGGTACTGAGAATTAAACCCAGGGCCTTTGCTCTGGCTACATGTTTTTATTTTAAAAAGTCTAAGTTGCCCAGCTGGTCTCAAACTTGTGATCCTCCTGCCTCATCCTCCTGGAGTACTAAGATTATAGGTGCAAGCTACAACATCTGGCCAGGTTTTTAATAGCACGTGAAATTTCTTGCCTTGTAATGCAAATTGAAAAAAGCAAACAAAAAACTATATACACTGATCCCTTATGTATCTTTTTAACCAAAGGAAAAAAGACTAAAAGCAAATTTGCCAAAGTGTTAACAATTATCTCTGCATAGATTATATTTTCTTTCTTTATACTTTTTGGCATTTTCCAAATTTTCAAAAACCTTTATTAATCAGGAGGAAATGTTTTTGGGAAATGAAAAATAAATTGGCACATCACCATGTACAAACCCTTTTTCTCCCCAGTACAGGAAAGTGAACCTAGAAACTTCACACTGACCGATATCCCAGCCCATTTTTATTTAGAGACAAGGTCTAAGTTGTCCACGCTGGGCTCGAATTTGTGCTCCTCCTGCCTCAGCCTCCCACAGTGCTGGGACTCTACATACGTGCCCTACCTCTGAAGCCATTTACAAATCTTAAAATTGTTTTCATTCACACTAAAGATGCAAGGGGCTTTCAGAATGGCAAAGAAAAACATTAAACTCAAATAGCAGGGATGGGGGAGAACTGCTATCTAGACAGCCGTGTGCTGCTCAGGCCAGGGCACCGTCAGGCTGACTTCCATCTGTGTGCTCAGTGGACGCGTCTGACCTTAACAAGTCCTGTGTGTCACTGATGCCTTGGCTGTCCCTGTCTCTGCCGAGTGCATCAGGACTGTGCAGTGAGACATGATGTCTACACAACGGTGATTTCGCCCCTCGCTGTCCTTCTGTGACACACTGACGTCACGGGAGCTCGCCCTCCACTGCGTACCTTGGCAACGAAGTAATCCCACATGCTGAGCTCGGGAGGGATGAACTTCTCCCGGTAGGACGGCCTCTCTGCGGGCACCGGTGGCGGGGTGGCATCCTTCACCGGGCGCCCAGGGACCAGCATCCGCATGTTGAACCTCCTGCGATGCTTGTCCACGTCCTCAGAGGGCAGGGGAGGTGCTGCAGGAAGGTGTCTCACATCAGTTCCTGCTCTGTACTATTAACTCAGACCTCTTCTCCTCCTTCCCCTGCCGTGCTTTAAATTCCTTACACCTGGGCTTCCAAACAAGCCGCAGCACCTGCTCTCCAGCAGTCACAGCAGAGATGTAAGTGCGTGCCCAGCCTATCCTGATTATCGCAATTCTACATAAATCACAGGGAAGAAATGGTGAAAGCGGAAAGTGTCAAAGACACCACAGGATGACACCAAGCTACGTGGCTCAAGAAAGAGCCAATGGACTGCAGGGTACAGATGCACCTTTCAAGAAGGGCAGAAGCACAATGGGAAATGTGGGCAGACAGCAGCAAGTGGCCCAGGAGTCAGGGGCAGCTTCCAGGAACTGTCCTGCACAGGCCTGGCACACCTCATCAACCCTGGAGGAAGCCAGGAAGAAGGCCCGACAGGGACAGTGGGCAGTCAGCTAAGAGGGGCTCAAAAGGACGGGGGTGCTAACTGCACTGGGGGCCAGCAAGCAGGTAAACCCAGTGGCTGCTGCCTCCCACTCCGTCCTCATAGGACCATGTCCCATGGCCTCTGACTGCTTATCTTAAAACAACCTCAACTGAGTGAGGGCACCTGGTGCAGCTGCCGTGCGTAGCCACCTCCGTCCAGCACGAAAGCACCATCGTTGCCCTGAACAGGAGAGCACGCTACTGAGCAACCACTCGACCTCCAATTCACCCATTCCAGCCACGTCATGGAGACAGGGTCACATGGCATCTGGCCTCCTGGGGCTCGTTTCTGCTACTTAGCCTAATCTCTCCCAGCCCCATGCACTTGGCAGCAAAAGCCTGTGTTCATTCATCTGTAGGCCAAGGGACTCCCCGTCATTCGGCCATGGGGCCCCCACACTCGCCTCTTAGTGTCCAGCTAGAAGATGCCCCAGTCATCATCTCTACATTTATTTTTGTATTTTTTTTCTCCCAAAGTGGCTCAAACAGCTGTTTTGAAAACCTAAATTAGATGGTGCCATTCCTTTCTGTAAGACCCTTAGGTAGTTTCTGGTCTCTCTTTAGAGCAAACACTGAAATCTACCATGATCCACAGAAGCCCAAGCCCCATCTCCTGCACTGCTCCCTGCTCATGAGAGGCTCGGGGCCTCCTCAAGGGTCCTGGAAAGGCCAGCTGCAGCCCAACCCCAAGGTCTCTGCGTCCACAGTTCCACAGCCAGGGAGGCTCTGTCCCCACCGCCACCACGGTGTGGGCTTCCTGGGGATTCCGTTTAGCACGTGTCCTCCTCAGAGAGTTGCTATGGACCCGACCGCACCGGCCCGGCCCAGCCCCACATTCCCCTCCCCATGGCCCTCATCGAGACTAAAGCACGTTGTGTCTGCTAACTGTCCCGAGTGTCTTGTTTCTTGCTTCCCCACTCCAGAGCCTGCCATATGGCCTGGTGTCCCGCAGGTGTGGAACGATGAGAATGCAAACATAAACACATCTCAGGTTTATAGTGCAGTGACCCAGTGGGTAGAATCACCACCAAGAAACCCCACAACATTCAGACAGAGAAGTGATTCGGGGTAACCTTGCAGTTCACAACCAGTAGGAAGGGGAAGACCACACATAGGACCTGCCTGTTCAATTTGGCCTTGGGCCACAGCAAGGATGGAGATTGGAACCTGTATCACCCAAACTACTATGGAGGAGTTAAGATGCCTTCTGTGTTTCAGCACCAAGGTGAAAAGCAGGATGCAAAGTGTAGTCCAGTCAGGAGGGAAGGAAACACACATGCACACATGCATGCACACACACTGTAACACAGAAAATCACATCCATGGCTGAAACAGCCGTGCTTTAAACACACTTCCCCTGAGGGCAACTGCTGGGAAAGGCTGGGAAGACTGAGATCTACTCAAACCCCCTTGGTCTAATGAAGAGCTATCCTGTCCTGACCTTCACCTTTCCACGCTTTTGTTGCTCTCCTCAAACATGTCCTGCTTTGTCAACCTAAAAAAGGTTACTTCTATAAAAATTAAAGTAGCAAATTGCATTTTTATTCTAACATAGTTGTAGTAATTTACCATCCTAAAAAAAAAATAAGTGGTTGATTATACCTTTACCATCCCTCATTCAAGGTAAAATTTCTACATTAAAAACATCTTAAGATTGGAATTCCCTGCATTTATGGACAGCACTGGTACCGAACCTGTCTTACCTGAGATATTTTCTGACTGTCTTCGAGGCTTCACCACAAGCTTTGCACCCCCTCCAAAGACAGCAGCCCACATCCGGTTATTTAATGGGTGGGCTGCGAGCCGGAAGAGCTCGTTGGAGGAGTTGGTAGCAAGAGCGTGGATCAGTAAACTCAAGTAAACAGCAACCACAGCTTCACACAGCAGCACGTTCAGCTTCGGCTGGTCTTCATCCTGGGCGGAACTCAGCAGGTGGATGAGGGAGCTGACACCTGCGAGGCCAGAGGGGCTATAGGAAGTGTCTCGCTCTCACAAAGGACCACAGGGAACAACCCAAACGGGCGATGCAAACAGCAGCGCCTGTTTCTATACTGCAAAGTGAGTATTTCCGCAATTCAAGCAACAAAACAGTGACAGGAAGGAATCATAACCCATAAAGTAAGAATCTGTTAGTGAGTACTGATATCATGAATACATGAATCAAGAGGGAAGAAGGGAAAGTTTTACAGTAGCATTTCAGTAAAAGGACAGGAAATCACCAGTGGTCAGCCCACAGTGGTATCTGATTTGGACAGGAATCCTCGCTGGGTGTGCAAATTTGATATTTTACAAAGTCTGTGATGATCTCTTCAAAAATACCGACTGATTATAAAGGAAAGCATGGTGACTTTATAAAGGAGATCCTAGCAGGAACATCTGCAAATGACTAGAGCTAATAGCACAAGTAATGGGGACAAGACACCACGTGCCCGTCAATACTGCCCACTGAGAAGGGCACATCTTTTTGTGGTTTCCCTGGCAAAAATACATAACCTGACTCTAACATTACTGTCAGAAAAAAATCAGAAAAGCTGAGAGCCTAAAAACAAAGCAAAACTGGTCATCCAGTATTCTTTAAAGTGTGTAAGTCATGAAAGGCAAACAAAAGGAAACTTTACTTATCATCTGAGGAGACTCAGGAGACCCTACAACTAAACACTACATGAAGTAGAAAAAGAACATTAGTGGATCAGCAAGAGAAAGTTAAAAAAGACTAGTAGACAGTAATACACCAATGCTAGAGTTTGATTTGGTAATTATACTGTGGTTATATAAGAGAATGTCTGTTTTTAGGAAAAATACACCATAATATCTGGATGGAAAAGGATATCCTGTCTGCAACTTAACCCCATTTGGGGAATCTGGATCAAAGTTACACAGAAATGATATTTCTGTAATGCTATTGTAAATCTGAAATTATTTCAAGATAAGGAATTAAATCAGTATGTTTCTAGAAATCTATGCTTTAAATAACAGAGTAGAGAAGGCCTGCAATAACTGCCATACAGAGTGAGAAAGAAGGCTAACCAGAGAGGCAGACAGTCCCTCACACCCTACTGGAGAAGCTCACATTCTGAAAGTGACTGGATTCCCTCTGCTCATCTGGGAAACTGTGTGACACTGCTAGGACTCTGGTCCAGATTTCTAACAATAAAGGAGATGAGGCACACTCACCATATTAAGAATGTGAAGCTGTTACGTGGTTGACAGTTGGTTTTCAAAGCCTTAACTTTAGGGTCATCAGTTAATACAGTACTACTTAAAAATTTCTAAACTACAGAGCAAACAGGGTTTAAAAAGAACACCAAAAAACCATTTGCCAAATCTACAAAGAGCGACAATCAGGAAACTGGTGAACAGCTTCTGAAAAAATAAAATTTCCAAGCTGGACCTGCTGAGGCATACCTGTAATCCTAGGTATTTGGGAAGCTGAGACAGAATCAGAAGTTTGAGCCCAACCTACACAGTTCAGCAAAACCCTATCTCAAAAAGCAAAGCCAGGTGTGGTGGCACACTCCTATAATCAATCCCGGCACTCAGGAGACTGAGGCAGAAGGATCACCCCAAATTCAAGACCAGCTTGGGCTACATAGTGAGACCCTGTTTCAAAATAATAAAAAAACAAAAAGGTAAAAAAGGGGTGGGGACATAGCTCATTGGTAAAGTGCCCCTGGTTCGTTCCCCAGCAGGATTCCCCCCATCCCCAACAAAATCACAGAGAATTATTAAATAGAAGATTTAGGGGAAAAAGAGAAAACAAGACAGCAAATTCTCACCAGGCCACTGAGCAGGAGATGAGTTTGGTGTAGCGTGTTCTTCGATGCTTTCTGTCCTCAGTCTCCGGCGATCACTTAGCAGCAGCCCCTGATAAGCCATTCCGGTGAACTGATTCCCCTCTGGCTGGCTGCGAGGTCAGACTCAGTTACGTACCACCCTCAAGAGGTCTGCGCAGCTGCTCTTTACCCACCTCACCTACTTTGCATGATTATTTAGAAAACCCAGAGCTCCTCACACTCAATTTAATTTTCTAAGGAGAATTCATTAGAGAAAGTTCGTGAAATTAGTTACAAATGTTCATCGATAATCGTTATAAAATACCAAATTTTACTGTTGGGCAGATGGCAGTTAGTCATTTATTTTCCAGAAGCCACCTAATACTTTAAACATCTTTTCTATTTGTACTTTAAAAAAAAAAATCTTAGGTAAGGAGACTACTATTGATTTAGAATACAGTAGGCAGTAGTTTGTTCAGGGCACTAGTTTGTTACATTTCTTAGGTCTGAAAAGTTTATAAGCTTAATCCTGAGCTGAAATCTAGAGAATGATATTGTGGGAATATCTAAACCTAAAGGCAAACACCCCTAAATATTGCCTACCCTGGCCAGAGTGACTATGTTGAACTGGAGGAAACACAAAAGCAGAAGGTAAAGCTGAGCTGCTGCAAAATCCGCCGAATGACTGGCACACTCATGTCTGAAAACAAGGCACCTGAAGTCCCCACTTGTGCCTTCATTTGAACCAGCACTAATACCAAACAAGCAGTCTGGGATCACTGAGGTGACTGTGCCAATCAAACTAACTTTTCTCCCCTCACATTTCTAAATCTCGGGACTTATTTACACATGGCCTAGGTAGGGTAAAAATCAGAGGACAGGCAACTGCTTATTCAGTATCAACTGCTCCCACAAAACGATGCCAAATTTACGAGAAACAAATCTAGACATTTTAATATAAATTTCATACTAATACGTATCTATTAAATTTTTCATTAATATACCTCATTTGAATCTGGTTCATCTTTCAAAGACAGTAGACTGCTTACAACTTATATTCCCTCATCATTACAATGCAAAGCTACAATGAGGTGATTTAACACCTAGAAAAATCCAAACCATTACTTATAATTGACACCACCTCCAAAGACTTTTACATCACACCTAAATGAACAAGTAAAATTTATTTTAGTAATTCAATTTTAGGAATATATTTTTTCACTTTTCAAAAGTTTTCTGTTTCATTTTGAAGACCACTTAAATAATTCAATAAACACAGAAATAATTCCTAAGGAGAAAAAACAGAAAATTTGGTAGAAATTGTTTTGGACAGTACATTTTTCTGATAGTAAGCCAAAACACATATGGTAATAAAATTTACTATTCGCTATTTTCTATGTTTTTCTATTGTTACTAGGTGACAAGTAAACTAAACAAACATTGTAATTATTGTCTTTGTAGTTCTAGCTAATCTATTAAGTATACAAGTCAGTCATATTTGGTTATTTTTCAGTCCAGAGGAGCTAGAACCCTAGTAAAACTCTGGAATGGCCTGATGTTTTCACTATATAAATACTATATACTATTTGGAAATTTTTATTTTTACCTGTAACTATGACTGTCACATAAAGCTTGGTAAATTGATGCAGAAAGTGATGCTGCTAGTGAATGAAGTGTGTGCACCTAAAACCAAAACAACCACAGTTACATTTTATACTAACATTTTTATGCATGCTATCTTAAAAATTAGAAAATACTCAGGACACCAGCAACATCACAAATAAGACTGGATCCCATCTGAGACTAGTCGCTGCTTTAGACCTTCTAAAATAACCCACATCCATCTTTACATATACACCCACAGCAAATCTGACTGCTGCTTGCTTCCTGTTGCTCACCAGGCCCTGATCAAGTGGGCACTCTAAGGCTACTGGGACTCGTCCTAGGCTACCAAAAAGATTAAATAGCAATGTGCAAAAGCAAACAAAAAATGGGAGAATAGGTAAATACAAAATTTTCAGAGCTTTTATTTAGGTTAGCCTTAAGAAATTCCCCTTACTGAAAATACTTATCAATAAAAATCAACTAAATTTGCTTCATAAGTACAATCACAATCACAGAGTGAAATGGCTGATTTTCTAGAAGGCAAGTAATTTACTTAATATTCATATGCAAGAGATAGTCTTCAATTTTTGCTTTAAAAATTATATAACATACAAAACCACATCTGAAATATCATACTAAATCAATTATTTTTGGACTCATAAAATCGTAGAATTTAAGGAACTTTAGAAATAGTTTCATATGCTGCATGCCTTATCCAAATTTCTATGAACTGGAAACAGAACCTATGCATTTTATGCCTCTTCTACACATTCATCTCCATCTAGCAAACAATTTAATCTCTGAAAAGACTGACAGATTAACTCATGCAATGCGTCAGAGGGAAGTCTCTAATAGTTGACGTGACCAGTAAATCTTGGGTCCTTCGGTGGAACACACAGAGATCACACATACCTGTCAAACAAAAGAAATAAAAAACACAGCAGGGACCTAGAATGTGCTGGAGAAAGCACAGCACAAGCACATATGGGTGGGCAGTGAACACATCAAGCCTCTACGCCTGCCAGCTCTCGCGCTTCAGGAATACAGCAGTCTCAGGTTCTGGGCACAGGTTCTTGTACGTGGTTTTATACAGGTTGAATCTGGCATAGTAACTCTGATCGCCCCTAACTTTTGCACAGCCTCCAGCAGTAAGGACACTTTCTCTGGAACCATTTCTGATCAGCAATGGTTCTCCCAGGTCCTCCTCACTTCTATTTCACAGCATCTTGGCACGGAAGCAGTCATAAGGATTTCCAATTTAGTGACTCACTAAAGGGAATGGAATATAAGTGACAAGAATACTATCCACGATGTTAGTTTATTATCAAAATAACCCTTCTGTCTTAAAGGAAGACCTAACTTTTCCAGAAATAAGACTGCACCCTTCTAAACAACATTCACTGGCCAGCCCTGAACTGGCAGGAAGTGAAAAGGGAGTGTGTAAGAGCATGGGGAGATATTTCCTGTAAGTTCACAGCAGACACGGCACAAGCGTACACATGCACCCCTCGCTCAGTGAGCAGCATCAGGCGATCATGCGTTACCTTTGCGTCCTCAACACTGGGACGAGGTGGCGTTCTCATCTGAACAATGGTGTAGAGGATGTCGTGGACATGGTTATTCAGGTACAGCACTGGGTTGGCTATGACTGTCTTTGTGGACGCGATGCTTGCTGACAGCAGCGGCAGGGTGGTAGGTAATGGCAGCGGAGACTGGAGTTGCTTCACTGTGGTTTCCTGCAGGTGACAATTAGTTGTTCAACACAGTGAAAACACTGGGTGTGGTGGTACACTCCTATAATCCCAGCACTCAAGAGGCTGAGGCAGGAGGATTGCTGTGAGTTCAAGGCCAGCCTGGGCTATATGTAGTGAAACCCTGTCTCCAAAAAAAAAAAAAAAAAAAAAAAGTGAAAACGGTTAGCTAATAAAATACTGTAATAAACTCTGGAGTAAAAGCAACTGGTTCTGCACAAGCTTCCTGAGCAGCTGGGTGCACCAGGCACTGCCAGACGCAGAGGACCGAGGGGAGAGCTGGGCTCCTTGCTCTTGACCACACTTCTCATGACTGTAAGTTGTACACAGAGTACAAGTACTTGCTTCCTATGAATAGATCAACACATAAAGCATTTTACAGCTCTAACTGGAAGAACGACTGAAATCCCTAAATAACCAAAACTGAACACAAGAGATGTCCATACCTGCTGCGACTCCTGTAGCAAAAATTTGAGTTCCATTCTCACTGAGGCCAGGCCGCCTCCCTGGGCCCCATGAAGGCTACAGTAACTGAGAAACACTCTGAGGAGGTCCTGGTTCTTCTGCAACCACAGCTTCCGTCTTTCAGCGTGCTCTCGTTTAGCCTGCAACCTCCGTCTTTCTATTTGATGACGCTCATAGGATCCAATATCTGGCCTGTCCGCCGTCTCCTCCTGGTGCAGAAGCTCACTATCCACCTTGGAATACTCTTCGCTGGGATATTCTTTGACAACCGCTTCATGATTGCATATCTCATGCAAGGCAGCAATCTCCTTTTCAAGCCAGTTATAGAGCTGAAACCTGAGCTTCCCTCCATCTACTTCATAACCTGTAGCCAAAGTTCTGAGTTCAGTCATCAGGATCTTTAAACACGCTCTGAATTTGAGTTGTTCAGCAATCACATCCACTTCAGTGTCGCTGTCAGGGCCACCCTCTTTTGGCGGGGTCAGCGACGCGGCAGGAGCTAGGGCCCTCTCACCTTCCGGTGCATCCTTCTCCCTGGCCCCTGTGCTCTTCATCACTAAGCCAGCAGCAGCATCGTCCTCCTCAGAGGCACTGTCATGGTCTTCGCCCCAATCAAGAGTAAGCAGTTCCTCATCAACCTCAGCAACAGGCTGGCTCCAGTCAAACTGTGACGAGGTCGTGTCTGGCCAGGCGGGGCCAGCGCTTGCACTGCCGTTACTCAGGGCCCCGGCTCCCGAAGGTCCACCACCCATCGCTTTGGAAACAAAGCCAGCCTGGTCTTTTTTTGTAGATAAGGCAGATACTTTGGTTACTTTGGGAATTTTAGAAAGTACCTCCAGAGCTAAAACTGGGCACCCAACTTTAAAATGAGCATTTGCAGTGGTAAAGAATAATTTTCTTTCAATGAGGTTGATTTTATCAGCAAAGTTTTTCTCAGTTTTCAGACCTAAGGTTGCCAAAGTTCCTTCAGGGGAGGCCAGGTTTTTTCGAATAAGCAAAGGATGTGTTCGAAGGTAGTTGTAAAAACTAAATACCACTGGGTTGCACGATTTGATAATAACTACAGAAATGAAACAGATACAACCATGAGTTATTAGCTTAATGTGTACTTACACTTCAAAAAGGTAAAATATGTCAGTATTTCCAAAAAATAAAGGATGCAAAACACTAACCTAGAATAGGTTAAACTATATATTCATATAATCATTAAAACTATACAGCTGAAATGAAAATAATTCCCATGCATGCTATGGAGCAATGTCAAGAATACACCAAGTAAAAGGTACAGAAAATAATGTACTGTAGAGAGGGGATACAAACACATGCATTTTTGCTTGTATTTTTTTAATGGAAGGGAAACCCACAAAAAAATTCTAATTGGTTCTCTAAAAGTCAGGAAAAGACACTAGCTTTCTCAGAGAACACTTTGGCTTTATATATTTCACGCATTATAGAAAAAAAGTTTACATCATTTTTTAAAAAGTTTAAATGTAAAAGAGTAATTCACAAAAAGCAAGATTAAGCAAATGAATCTGTGTATGAAGCTGGTAGTAAAACCAGACAAAGGCGAACTATGAAAAGTAAAACAAGAAATGTGACTGCACATTCGTACTGGGATATACTATAAAAATAGAAATGCCTGCAAAAGATTAAAGAACCAGAAGTGTAATCTGTTCTCAGTCAGCATGTTGTTAGGAAAACACACACATCTGTATTCTTAAATTATTCTGTGTATATAAAATAGCGAATAATTGTGTGAATGGCACGCTAATCCAAGTTTTTCACTATAAGACACAAATGTGAAGTGTAAGAATGTTACAATGTATATTTGAATTAGAATTTTCAGGGTGAGCTCCTAAATTCTCAAGAGGAAAAAAAGTCCCAGCTATGTTCATTGAGGTAGCCTAGAAACGACAACCACATGGGTAGAGGTGAGGGCCCTGAGCTGGGCCAGGGAATAGACATCACTCCTCAGCAGGAGGCAGGCTGCTCCGAGGAACGGGCATCTGCAGTCTGCGGCAGGAGATGTGCAAGATGAGCCTGAAACATTCTGCCATCCAGAAAGCAAGGCAACTGGGGGGAACCACACCAACAGGGGCTCAGAACTGATGAGTTCACGATGGTTAAAGACAGGATAGCCTGAGCATCTATAAAACCAAACTGCAAATGACTGAAATATAACTCATATCTAAATCTGTGAATACAAAATAACCTTTTTAAGAAAAGATAATTGGTCACCTTTGTAGGATGCTAGGGATTCAACCCATTATCTTGATAGTAGGTTGGTTATGAGTTGGTAACTACTGAAGCTGGTTGATAGATTCACAGACTTTCTTTTACATATTTTTAAATTTTTCTATAATAACAAGCTTTAAAAAATAAATCTGGAAAACATTAGAAATAGAATCTTCCTTTTATAAAAATACACACACATTATGAAAATTACCTGGGTAACTCAGATACTAATTTTTCTTCTACAAGTTTTATTTCCTTTCCTTTAAAATCTATCATACATTTTCTTTGTAAGAAAGCAAAAATTGGAGCCCTAGTCTCTTTACTCCTAAAAACATTTAAAACATTTACCCTCAACACTTAAGGCAGAAAGTAATAAAACATAATAGAAGTTTATATCTCCCCAAGACAGCCAGTGACCAGTATTCAGTTTCTTGTGATTTCTTCCAGAAAACACCCCCAGGGCAGGGTCGAAGGTAGGCAGACACAACATGTGTGTGCACCACATGGGTGTAAAATACAACAAGAATCACACCGATCTCCATCTTAATGCTTGTCAAACAACAGTATGGCACACATTAACATATAACACACTGATCAATCTCACTTCTTAATAGCACACTGCTTTTATAGCATGGATAGATTCACATTTATTTAGCTATTCTATTAGAATGCTCCCTTTTTAAAGGTTTACTGCAAACAACCTGATAAATACCCTTCAGTTGCTTAAAAAACCTAAATTATATGGGATAATCAAAAGTAAAGAAAATTCACCACATAAGAACAAAGTTTTTCCAGAGCCATGCATCAAACCAATACGTCTAACATCAAATTTTCCACATTGAAGAAAAGGGCTACAGGATTATCTAGAAACTGCTGAGAAATGCAGAAACATTCTGAATGCTTTTTAAATGTATGTGATATTAGAGAAGTATGGTGATACTATCTTACATTCCTTAAAATATGAAGAGTAAAAATGTGTAAAATGATCTTAGAACTGTACTATTCAAATTATGATAAAATGCTAGATAACTAATCTTATAGCCACACAAATCTTGGTAATAATCTCTCAAAGTTGCAAAGTAAATCTGGTAATAACTTTTTAAAAATCTGAGTGGCCATAAATTCAGAAATTATCTTCCTTTAAAAAGAAAAAAGGGCCAGGTGATGGTGGCATGCACTTGGAGTTCCAGCACTCAGGAGGCTGATGCAGGAGGATTGCCACAAGTCTGAGGCCAGTCTGGGCTACTTAATGAGTTCAAGGTCAGCCTGAACTACACAACGAGATCCTATCTTAGAAAAAAAGAAAAAAGTGAGAGCCACAGAGTAGCCTACCGTGCCGTTCATCCTCCTCCTTTGGTGTTTGTTCCAGTAATGTGTCCAAGGCCCGGGCGTAGTCTTTCATCACCCAATAGGCAAGACTACGCAGAAAGGGGTCAGGGTGCAATCTTGCACAGTCAAATCCTGAGCCATCCTTCTGGCAGCCCAAAATCTTCTGATTCAAGATGGATATGTAAGTGGATGAGGTCTCAAATTCAGATTCGTATAAACGAGCAATGACCATGGCTAGCTGAATGTCCTCCATTTTTTCAAGGCACACCTGCAGATTTAAATGTTAAGAAATACTTAGTGATAATTAATTACTGTCATCACAGTTAGGAACGATCCCACTGATACCCTCAAACTGTCTTTCACTTATCTCCTCATGATGTGGGGACAGGTTCTAGAGTCCAGGAACGTGAGTCCAATGGTTGTTTGGTGGGAGAATGAAGAATAAGAGTAGAACATAGTAACGTCCAGCCAAGAAAGATCATTTATAAAACGAGCATAAAATAAAGTATTTCAGTATTACCTCAGACTTAGGTCAATTTAAATTAGGAACATTCATTTTCAAATTAAACACTACTTATGACATTTGAATTTATGCATCAGTTACATATCAGTTCCTCTTAATTTCCAAATACATTTTCATGTAAACAATGATACTACTTTAAAAGAATCTTCTATTTACATAGCGAGTAATGTGTAAAGTACAATCATGTACAGTATTCTGTTCTTCTTCTCTAGGAACCTATATCCAAACACAGCTGCTGAACTTGTGCCTCTGAGGTCCTGCGCATACCGCGAGCACCTCTTGACCGACCACCACTGCTCTGTCAGGCGTGTGGCGGGGCGCGGCCTGCATGAGACTGGGTCTGATCCCCAGACCGAGGGAAAAGATGCTTTCTTCACTTGAATATCTTCTACAGTAAATTTCCAATTTCAGTATTTTAAGCATTTCTACTTTTAAAATATCAGATGCCTGAGAGAACTACGAAAATCTGACTAATATTAAGATTACGGTATTTCTATTGTGTTAGATATTTTCTATTCTATCATAGTAGTAGTTCCAATTCTGTTTTTCCTGCACCTTATCTGAACTGCTCATAATGATGATAACCAACTTAAAAGGAAGATAAGCATAACTCAACAAAAACACTAACGATTACTCTCATAATTGCCTGCCAGGATTATATACCAAAAAACACCAGAGTTTTACCTCTTTACATTTGATCGGCAGTATCTAGAACTGTGATTTCCAGTATCTAAAATTTGCAGAACAGTGAAAATTGCTACTTTGGTTCCCTATCTATGAATTTCAATTATAAAAAAAATTTAAAATATCTGCCTTTCTGCACATGATAATGAGGTTATGGTCTATGTACTTTAAATGGTTCAGAATCACCAGACGGCCCGGAAGAAGACATTCATAAACCATTTTTTCATAAATTTTAGACATTATCTTGAAATGCAATATGCCCCACATGCAACTTCCTTATAATTTTATCATAATACCATTACACATTGAGCAACCTCTGCAGTTACTCTCTATCCTTACAAACATGACAAAAAAATTGCAGTGTTCCCGAAGACCATTCAGGTTTTCAACCTCTTGGCAGCATTTCATAACAAGTTTTATGCATACCTCTATGGCATCCTTCAGTGAACCAGCTAACAAGAAAAAAGCAGCAGACTGCTCAAAGCGCTGTTTTCCGAGTAAAGAGAAAGCATTCTTCAAAGCAGCTTTGCGCCACCTATCTTCATTGAAGTTGTGGCTGAAAAATGCTGTCATTTTTTCATCATGTTGTGACCTGGGAAGCAGAGCACAAAATCCGTGGTTGGATAAAATGTTGAATACTATGTTAATCCTCACCACAGCATGTGGAAGTAAGAAAATTAACAACGCAAACATTCATCTAAAATGAGAGCAGGAAGTGCCATTAAAGGTATCACTGTCAAGACCTTGTCACCTCTAATAAGGAACACTCACAGTGCTGCTGCAAGTACACACACAGGAAGCAAGAGGAGTTTCTACTTTCCAATGTGCTTTTATCAACACTTTTCCTACAACATCCTGCCACTTAAGCTGAAAAACTATTTTTCCCACTTGGTGCAGAAAGAGGAACCAAGGCATAATGAAGTAAGTTGATTTGACCTGATCATTTTCAAAAGCATTAGTTTTCTGACCCAAAGCACAATTTCACCCCATGAGGTCGCGACTTACCTAAACAGACCCCACACTACCGCTTTCTTCTTCATGGAGAGGTAGAACAATGCAGCATCCAAGGCATCGTTGTTCCTTTGAAAAGAAGCTTTGGCAACCTAAATAGTAAATAAAGTGCTATTGCAACTGTTTGACAAAACAGTTACAATCAATTAATCAATAATTAATTCTTTTCTGCTACGTCCATGGCTGACAGCTATGGAAATGGGAAAACCTGGCTCTACTCCAGTCACCAGTACTTTACCATACACACAGCTAGACACAACGCACACAGGGCAGCTAGCATTCACTGGCTGCTCCCCACACAGTCAGCACCCTTCCCTGACCCCGCTGAGTGTCACGACCTGCGAGGGACAATCCCCACCTCGCTCCGCAGGTGAGGGACTGCGACCCTGACAGACAGGGCATGGCCTCAGGTCACACGGCAAGGAGCAGGAAAGGGTTAGCGTTCAGGTGGTAATAAAACATGGGAAATGATGACAAACCAGCAAGTAACAGAGGTGAGCACTTCTTGAAAACTCAACACCCTGCGTTTCTTTAATGTTCTGTGAAAGGTAAAATGTTAGTATCTGTGGTAAATGTGACTTCACAATTGAAGACTCTCTCAACCAGTTCTGATACAGACATCTGTGATAAACAATTACACACACTAAGCAAAGAAATTCATTTGAAAAACGAATGCTCTAGTATTTAAGCATACTTCTAAAAAAACCTTTCAATCAAATTTTGACAATTCTAAAGGATATATTCTTTCTGGCAAGCAATTAAAATACGAAAGATCCAAGTTCCTTTATTTTGAAGGGCTAGCAAATTTGTTGGGGGTGTAGAAGCCAGCGTCACACATGCTAAGCTGCATCCAGAGTCCCTGGCTTACAAATCTGTCTGTAGTAATTCCATGAGAAAAAGATCTAAAGAATATATAATTCTCCACGTGTTGTTACTGGTTATGACCTTGAACCATACAGCCAGAGTTGCCGAATTTATACAGAACAAGTCACTCCTACAAGCTAAAGATTACTAGTGGCATGTGACTACACCACTTTGAACTCAAGAGCCTGGACCCTGTCCCAGTTCTCTAAGACTCTGAGGTCTCCTCTGCAAATCCTGGAGCTGAGAGGCATCGGGAAGACCCTAGAGTGATTTCTGAGCTCTTGCTGACTGTTGCACAGCTGTCTCATTTGCTGCCACCAATATGTTCAAGTGCCCAAAAGTCAAATTATTTTTACTGAATATTTTAGGTGCATGAAGGAACTTGGTTATTTACTAGACTAGTCTTGCATAATATCCTTTATATAAAAGGAATGTTTTTCTACGTAATATAAAAGAGTTTATGCTTTCTAAATTTAATTTTTATATTTTTTTAAAATAAGGCCCACCTCAACTAGTAAATACTGCTATCCCTTAGGAACATTAAAAATTCAGCATATATAGTGAAAGATAATTGATATCATAGTACACAGATATTTTATAAAGGTCAAGTTTTTGGAATCTCTAAAAACTATAATTAAACAATTCTTAAAATCTTTAGAAGCACAGACGAGTTGCCCATGACAGGTTTTCTGGGAGACAGTTTTTTTCTTAAAGACAGTTTTTAAACTTCCACGTCCAAAGTAGCAGTTACCTTTTCAATGCATCTGCGAAGCGTGCTGATGTTCCTCACCCACCACCCTATGCCCATGGCTCTCAGCTCTGACCACTGCGGGTCCCCTCTCTGAATGGCTGGGATCATGTTGATCAGCTCCTCCTCGGCCTCCGAGTGAAAAGCCCAGGCAAAGTGGCATGTAGACACACCTACACGGGAAAAGGAAGGAATAACCTTTAGGGTTATCAGAAAGAAAAATGATCTTCTGCACAATCATTCATCTGAAAAGCACTGTCCAGTAGATGAAGAGAAGTCTGTCACAACTCAGGATGTCAGACTATAAGCTTCTGAATCCAAGACCAGTGGCAATCTCTAACCTTTTCCTGAACATAACTGCTTCTTTTCCCATAGGAAGAGAGAGACACCACCACTAATCCCTGGCAAGAATCCTCTCTGGCTATTAAGCTATCCACAAGGATGCACGTGGGGCCCATGCCCCGCACATGGGAGATTGCTCTACTCTTCCCGGCCAGGGAGCAGAGGACCACATCATAGCACTCTGAACTCCATCAGAGTTTCAGTCCACGCCAGGCCTAAGTCATGTCCTGAGCAACAGCCCTCCACCTCCATGCTTGCTTAAGTACGGCTGCCCAATGCTGGTGCCACATGGCTGTCATCAGAATGAAAAGGTGACAACAAGGGCTCAGTGACACTACTTATCCTTGAGAGTACACGTGGGTGCTCACTGACCACATACTGACGACACTCCACTCCACCAGAGGAGACCAGGAAACAAGCAGGAGCACAGCAACAGAGCCCCATGGTGGACACAGGGGGCGCTGCCACCCAGGAACAGTGCCACCCCCGGGCCTAAGCCCAGCACAGGAGAAGGAGAAGGTGACACCGACTGGCCGGAGCAGCCACCCCTTTGACCCATTTTGAAAACAAGGAAATATTTGAGTCACATTACAACATAGGCCTTTCAAAGGAAGAAGACCATTAATACATACACAATTTTCTCATTATCAACTATATAGAGTTCACATGATCATTTTAAATAATCTTAAGTCTTAAATTTCCCCACTGTTAATAATATTTACATACAATCGTACCACAAAGTTAATGCAACAAGTCATGCCACTACAAATGTAAGGAAAACATGAACAAAATTTATGATTAAGTTTTTCACTATTTAAATCTTTGTGTGGTTTAAGAACAAATTACTAAATCAACTAATGTTCTGCTTTAGAACACTTACATTATATCGTAATGTAAAATGTATCCTTTTGCTGTCATAAAATCAATACTATTAAAGGACAATATAAGATACCTCCTAAACTTTTATTAAATTATAAAATTTTTATTATAATTAAGAAGAAATTGCTAGGCATGGTGGTGCACACCCGTAATCCCAGCACTTGGGAGGATGAGGCAGGAGATTGTTGTGAGTTTGAGACCAGCCTAGACTACAAAGTGAGCTCAAGGCCAGCCTGAACTGCATAGCGAGATCCTGTCTCAAAAAGACAAAGAAAACCCAAAAACAAATAGAAGACATAAAAAATGTGTACAGGCATTATCAAAAGAGGTTCAAAAAATAAGATTAAAACAGCAAAGTTCTACCTGCCTGCTTCCTATCATGTACCTTTTATTTTCCCTTTATTTACACTGTCCTTTTGTTTCTCATGTAAGCGAAACCATGTGGTCTTTAAGTTCGTGTGTCTGACTTACTTCATTTCACAGTATGGTGTCAAGGTGCTCTGCCTCAAAGGGGAAGGGGGAGCAAGAGATGGAGCAGTGGGGGTTGGGAGAAGGAAAGATGAAAAAGGAATTAAGATGTGTTCTGTCCATGCACCATCTCCACACAGGGAATGCCATCATTATGAACTGTAACTGTGTACTAATTAAAAAGTAACTTTAAAATGTTTAAAAGCAAAAGCAGTGACTAGATATGGAAACCCTCTTGGTGTGACGTTATCAGTGAACATAAAGACCTAGGGCACCCACAGGCCTGCACTTCATGGACCGGTCAAGGCAGGGGCTCTTCACAGTTACGGCCACTCTGCCAAGCTCCCAATTTTTTTTTTTTTGAGACAAGTTCCCACTATGTCGTTCAGGCTGATCTTGAACTTGTGATCCTCCTGCCTCAGCCTCCCAAGTGCTGGGATTACAAGTGTACGCCACCACACCAGGCTGAACTTTCTTTTCTATACCAATTATTTGACTTCTTCTCTGAAAACTATGCCCCAAACTATAACCTACAACACCAGCCACTTCTCATCTCCAGTGTTTTAATGATAGTCAAAGGGAAGATGGAATTTGAGAAAGTCTTCGCAATTAGAGGCATTCAACACTCCCTCAACAAGGCACACGATTGCCATGAACTGAGCCAGCACTGTTGACTACCATTTCACATCTTTTTAAGCTTATCCCAGTGGCAGAGATGGATGAAAATCCTAACTCCAAGTGCTGCGGCCAGGCTGAGTTTTGGGATCAAACATTCTTCTGGGAGAGGAAAGCAACATGACCTTTCTGAAGCATGCTGTGCTAGTACTTATCAAGAGTTTGTAGTTTTTATGTCCTTTGACTCAATAATTCCACTGCTAAGAAACTAACATGAAGCAGCCATTGGAAATCGACATATATATTTATATACAAGGTTATAAGGTGATTCATCAGATGGCAACTGAAATTTTAAAAACCAACAGGAGCTAAATATTTCAAAACTGAAAAATTGGACAGGTAGTTCAAACACAGGACAGGTCATTAGGCAGCTACTGTTTTCAACAATCCCCAGAAGGTACAGGGTAAGTACCATGGTTAAGAACCAGTTATCAACCTTGTCACTTTAGGTCATTACAACCTCAGTCATTTAATGTTTACCCGCTAAACTACTGCAGCTTCAGCGAATAAAGTCTCAGAAACTGAGTTATTTGAGCAAAGGTCACAGGACAGTGCTTACGCACACAGGAAAATGGTAACTGGGTAGAATGAGACAGGAAGATCTTTAGTCAGGGATGGCACGCACATAATGACTCGCCTGCTGCAAGTACACAAGCAAGACACACCCGCCACCTTCCCACTGAACGGAAGCTGTGCAAAGGCTCAACAACGCCCGAGAGGAGTACCTTGGTGAAGCAGCTGGGCTCGGTAGAGAGGTGGCAGCGACGTTAAGAGGCATGTGTGCAAGCGCATTGCCAACAGGTACCGCAAGCCACACTCATCCAAAGTGTCTCTTCCTGCAATTGAAGTAAAAACACATCTGAGGAAAAAGGAGTTCAGTAGGGCAAACTGATAAAAAAAAAAAGTTACATTAAACTCCATAATTAAGCTGGGAGTGGTGACACATGCCTTTAATCCCAGCACTCGGGAGGCTGAGGCAGGAGGATCATTGTGGGCTCAAGACCAGCCTGGGCTACAGAGTTCAAGGCTGGTCTGAACTGCATAGTGAGACCCTGTCTCAAAAAATTGGGCCGGGCATTTAGCTCGGTGATGTAAGCGCCTGCTTGACAGGTACAAGGTTGTGAGTTCAATCCCCAGTACCAAAAATATAAATAAATAAACTCCGTAATTAATTTAAACAAACTGTAAGATTTTTAAATGTACTCCTTGTTGAATACTATCTTTAAGAAGAACATATCTTTACACAAAACATGAATACTAAAACTCCTAAGTGAAAAATTATTTGGGAAAACCCAATTACCTATTAGGACAAATAACAACAGTATTTATATTTACTCATAATCAATGAAAGAAATTTTGAAATCAAATAAAATGCATATTAACTGTAGTAAGGTAGGTGTAAGTTTTTAAAATATTTCCTCCATGAATTCAGATGAGATTTAAGGACAGGATTACATAAATGAAGTAACATCTTTTGTTACACACTTAAACAGATAACATTTTCTTTTCCTAGGCTGCTTAGCTTGACTAAAAAAGTAACACCAGTAAGTGTTCCACAATTAAGTTGATCCCACAAACATGAACACACTCTAAACTGTGATTCCACAAATTGCCTTATTCAAATGTGATTCCACTTAGTCCAAAACTGAACAGAAGTCTGAAAGAAGGCCACGTTTAATCCAAACTACAGCCCCTTCTGGAAAAGAGCAATGCAAAAGCACTGACAGCACTAGCCCAGGAACTGACACAAAGGGAGTACTCAAACAGGGTGGAATAAGTAGTATTTCTCAGACAAAAACAGATGTTTCAAATGCCAAAATGTAAGCACCAGCTGCTTCCCGTGACTGACATTCACTCATCCATTTATTCATTCAATATATTCACCATCCGCTGCCCATGAGGCACAGTTCAGGCACCAGGGCTTTGGCAGAGAACAGGCAGTTATATTCTCATGGGGTTGACATTTTAGGAGGAGGAGAGAGAAAGCAAATCATATGTGGCAATGAGTGCTACGGAGCAGAAGCAGAACTGAGAGACAGAGAATGCTACAGTGAGGGGGTTCTATTTTCTACTGTGCAACCAAGGAAGAACTTTCTAGGAAGACAGAATTTCAGCAGAAATATGAAATTTCTGGAAATCAGGAACAGAGTATTCTGTGCAGTAGAAAGAGGACGTGTAAAAACTCTGAGAAAGGAAAGAAGTGTGTTCATGTTGGTGGGATGGCAAGGAGGCCAATGTAGGAAGCAGAAGGAAGCACAGGTCGTAGGGGC
The DNA here is from genome assembly GCA_004363535.1 of Dasyprocta punctata. Taxonomy (NCBI): domain Eukaryota; kingdom Metazoa; phylum Chordata; class Mammalia; order Rodentia; family Dasyproctidae; genus Dasyprocta; species Dasyprocta punctata. Next base: position 99,974 of record RJWM01001820.1, on the reverse strand, counting down.
CCCAAGGACCACCACAAAGATCCTGACTTCTCTCAAGTGACACAGGAAGCCACTGATGTGCACGGAGTGGATGAAGCACCAGTTCCTATGTGGAGGACAGGCTGCAATGACACAAAGGAAGCCGTCCGGAGCCTCCGTCAGTAACCACACAGGAGGCACAGTGAGTGACCTGAGCCATAGGAGAGCTGTAGGCAAATGAGAAGCAATGGGTCTGGACGGACAGAACCGGGGGCATCCACCAGTGGACTGGGCGTGGGGGATGAGGGAAGCCAGGGGTCTCACCCGAGCAAACGGAACCCTTTCCTGGAGGAGTGCAACTCATTCATCTGAGCTTCAGCTCCCGCCTGTGAAATGGAGACACTCATTCCTGCCTCGCCTACCACATGGATGTCCACCGTGACCAGGTATGCTCTTTCCATGCTGCTGCCCGGGGACAGTTTCATGCCAGAAACTTTAAACTATTTTTCATGGGTTACGGCACACCAACTTTCCTAATGTCCTGGAGTAAAAACTCCAATATACAGTTAAGTATGCAACAAAAGCCTGCGATCACTCTGGGGTGAATCTTGCTCTACTGCATGCAGCCTTCTAACCGGGAGTGGTTGTTTCTTCCTTTTTAATTCACACAGTTAGAAAATAGGAAGGCAAAACCCCCCAAGTCTCTCATAATTTTAATCCACAGAAGGAAACTGGGAATACACTGCCAAGGTGGAAACCTACACATAGTGGTGTCTTCTACACTTGATCTTAGCCAAAAGGCCGAGAAGCGATAGTGGTGTCTTCTAACTGGCTCTGAGGAATGCTCTTTTTTAACCCAAATTTGGAAATCATATGAAATAGTTTAAAAGAATATAGACTTAGAAGAAACAATTTTTCCATATATGAACCCCAATTCTTCTGCTTAATGCCTATGTGATATCAGATGAGTCACTTAACTTCTTAAAGATCAGGGCCTTCACCTATAAAATTTAATATAATAGCTATATGCCTACTAAAAGAGTATGATAATTAAGAGATAAGGTGCAAAATGTGCCTGGAACACAGTAATTCTTCACTCCTGCGCAATACTTACTGAATGAATGAATGATCAATCAGTTTGGTTTCCTTTACTAATGCCATTGTTTACAATCAACACCATTCAACTATCTCCATGGAAAAGAATGAAATCCAGTTTCAGGGGCAGCCACAAATTTTCCAGTTATTGAATGAATCAGGCAAAATACACATTACATTAAATGTCTGAAAACGTTTGTCTCATCTCAAGCAACCTTTTAACTATAAAATACTACTCATGCCCAGAACTGGAAAGATAAATAAATTGAGCCCCTGAAGTCTCATGATTGCATAGAAAAAGTAACAAATAAGTTATTAATATCATTCAAACAAAAAAAAAGTAGGATTCAATCTGTTTGGAAAAAAGAGTAGCCCTGGGGGCAACGTGGGGGTTAGGTGCATTTCTACTGATGAATTATTAATTTTAATTTTATGAGTTTTACTAAAAAAAGTATACTTAACAGGAAAATAACAGATCAATAAAATAAAATATTTTTAAAAAAGAAAACAGATACTATATACCCAAGATCACACAAAGGTTTCAGGGCAAGAATGCACGTGAAAATGCACACAGATATCACAAGTTTGTGAAGTCGGATGTGCAAGTGAGCATCTGCCTCAACTATCTTTTCCTTTACAACAAAGCATCTCACAGAGCAGTAACTATCTGTAAGTGTCGCCTTTTCCCTACAAAGTGAGAGAAAGACTACAATTCAGTATGAATAACCGTACTGAAAATCCCACCACTCCTCTACGCACTTCATATATTCGCAGTAAGACCGCCTACCTGAGTAATGCTTATCTCTGTTCTCATCGAGCTCGGTGCTGGTGGTAGCCACGGTGTCGGCCAAGGCCACGAGGAACATCTGCTCCAGCCGCGTGAGGCCTGGCAGACTGGAGTGCATGAGGTGACTGGACAGCACCCTGGCATGTTCCTGGCCAAAGTAAGCTGGCCCATACTGGGAAAGGTTTATGACTTTCGATTTGTTTTCTCTCTTTTCTGGCTCTAAGTCGATATCATCCGTTGTTACATCCTGGACTTGGAACAGCTCTGAGTACTGATCCTCTGCTCGACTCTCAGGATGACCCTCATAGCCCTGTGGCACATTCACACTTTCTTCTGAAATCCTGTAGGTCGCGTCCTGATCTGCGGCAAGCAATGCATACAGTGGCAGTGGGGGAATGGAGTCAATCTCGGTATAATCTCGGGTGCCATCTTTGCCGATGGTGACTGTATCCTTAGCTGTGCTGCCACTTACACTAATAGTTCGAGAAAGATGTCGCTTACTTCCTTCTCCAGCATCTGGGTCTCTAACTATTGCAACTTCACCCGCAATACATTTCACTAAATGAGACAGAATGGCCTTAGCCCTTCGAACTTTCCCTAAATCCATCAATTCTAAAAGCTGAGTTGGATGATACTGTGGAAGAGTAGGGGACAGTACGTGCGCAGCCTCAAATAAGCCACCATCCTGAATTACAGTTGGGGAACAGAAAACATCATCAGCAACAGCTGCTCCTTCAACCAGACTTTTTCTTGACAGCAAACTTGATTTAAAGGAAGAATGATCTTGTATGACTGTCTCTTCCACACTGGAACTATCAACTTCAGGGTCTCCAAACTTGATGGCATGTTTCCATTGAGCATACACATGCATCTCACAGTCCATGCCCACAACCAGTATCCCGTCCCTCACCCAAGAGAGAGAAACGGGCAGGGAAGGTGTACCATCGACAGAGGACACCAAGTCTATGGACCGGAGAAGGACCCATCTTGATCGGACTCCTTGCTTGATGCTCCCACCAAGTGGTAAAGTGATGACAGCGACCCCATCCTTACTGTTGGTCTGCTCAGTCACAATTCCTGAGAGCCTGCCGTACATGAAGATGTTAGCACCGACCCCCACCGTGAGAATGTGGGAGCCATCTTCTTTGGACACCCAGTCCAAATGCACCAAATGCTTGATATTTGGAAGAAGGTACCTATCCTTGCTTAAAAATGCATCTGATTTGCTGTATACAAAAAGATTACTATCCACACTGACTCTTGAGTCAAGTACACTCCCAACCTTAACCAAATCGTCAAGATGAATTGTTTGCTCTAAAACCCATTCAGACCCTCCTGTTGATTCACATTCAAATATGCAAACGTGCATGGAGAACTCTTTAGAAACAAAGCCATTGTGGTGGACAGGCTGCTTGTAAGCCACGGCCAGACGGCCTGTGTATGAGCAGCTAACAGCAACAGGCCTTCCCACGATGCTCACTGTGCTGCTGTTGGCTTCTCCCTCGTCGTTCATCAGGGGCCATCTCCTCCAGTGATAGGTCTCTTTCTCGTCACCTGCAGTATCTGGCAGGCTGGGTTCCATACAGCACTTCCAGAAGCGTACTTTACTGTCAGAGCAAGTTGTGACCACTAAGTAAGGTGCAAGGCACACTGGATAAATGGAAGAGGAACTCAGATGACCTTCAAAAAGAAAAAGCAGGTAGTCATAATGACAGAACCATAAAATAATATGCTAATGACCAATTCTAGAATAGGATGAACTAAAAGCCACTGTAAGCTTCTTTGAATAACTACACAATCACCCTCCCCCATCTGGTGTCCCACCCTAAATATCCACTGGCCAAGATTTCTACAGACATCTTCAACAGCCCATCAGCAAAATAAGAACATATGAGAATAATCACTTCACTAGTTTTTAAGTAATTAAATTTAAATGGGACAAACATTTAATGAAAATAAAACTCAAGGGCTGGGGGTGTAGCTCCATAACCAGCACTTGCACAAGGCCCGGTTTGACCCCCAGCAGCAAAAAATAAAAGTAAAACACAAAAGCAAAGCAGCAAGTCAGCCCTGAATCAGTGACTGTTTTACACACTATCATTTACAGGTACCTTCACTACAACTCGTTTCCCTGGGCCCTCACCCTACAGATTTTATCATTTCCATCATAGAGGTTTGCCCCTCAAGTGCCCCGTCACCCTAACATAAGCCAGGCCCCACAGGTATCCCACCATCAAGTTTTTTCAGACAGCTGAGCAGACCAATTAACTTACTCTTTTTATTGTTTAACTCATCTTTCATAACACCGAAGCAGAACTCTATTTTTTCCTGATTGCCAGAGACTAAAATGACCATGATTATCAGCAATAGGTTAAGGGGTCATAATGATTAAGATCTGGGATCAGATACTCATAAGTAAAATAAATCAGACATGCATGTGTAAACATACTGTCTCACTAGTGTGAGAAGTTGAAAGAAACTACGCATATGTATGTATATATGTGTGTGTGTGTATATTTACGTGTGTGGATATATGATAGTTAAGACAGTTATACTACTGATTTCTCTGAGTTCATTGAAAAGTTTGTGCTAGCATTGTTCGAGCAATTAAATGCAGATATCTTTTTTAAAAAATGCAGATATCTTGTACTCTGAGTAATTGATTTGAAGATAACAATATGCAATTTATATACCACTGTCACCCCCTAATTATTGTTTTGAAATTTTATTTTCTCTTTAAAATAAAATAGATTTGAAAAGAAAAAAAAAAATGATTTGGGGTCAGAAGACCTGGATTCAAGTCCCAGTCCCTCAATACCTTCAAAAGAGTAGGAAAGGCGTTTGAATATCTGAGCCTGCTCCATCTAAGTAACACAGGACAGCTTGTTTCTTCCATTGAAAAGTTACTGTCAACAAGACATCTCAAAACAGTTTATAAAGCTCCCACAAAATGATTTATTTTCACATGCTCCAATAAACTTATATGAGTATATCTGAAACCTTCCAAATATGAAGAAATAAAAATCTTGCCTAGATCTGTACCTGTAGAGTTCACAAAATAACTCATAACTCTCCTTGGGGTTATCTTTCAACTGTGAAGCACACCTGTCTTAGGCATGAATTAAGAGAACCCTGCACTCAGTATCACCTGCCAACAACCAGAACAGCACTGAGACTACAGTTTTGGTTCCCTAAAAATATCAGGAACTTCTAGATTAGAACTGCATATTGGGCAGATCATTTTAAATCTAGCTTTCTATCCTACCATCCAAATTCTCTCACCAGCCATGCTCATCAGTATCATTCTCCCCAGTCACATGATAGCCTTATTCTCAATCTTCCCCTAAATATTTGCCAACACTTGTTCAAATAAACATAATAAAAGTGAGACACAACTGAAAGGGACATGATGGAATGGAAAGTCTTAAAAATAATGCTTCCGTGAATCATACCTGAACATACTTGTTCTTTGAAAGTTTACTACCATTGTATTTCCAAGTGTAGACAAGACACCTTGCATCAAAATATTTAATTTTCTGTCCAACTGATCGTTTTTACCACAAAAACTTACTTCTAATAAAAACATTTCTAAACTAATGTACCACTACCAGAAAATAATATTTCCATGTTAAATGTAGTACCTACTTCAGAAGATTTCATCTGCTTTACCACTGAGAGTTCATGACTACACCACTGAGCTGCAAGTGCTCACCCTCAGAGGCAGCTTACCCGCTGAAGGTGTGGCTCTTATGACTTCCACTCCTTCAGGGAGGTCAAGGGGCTGGCTGTACACCAGCCTGGAACTCAGGATCAGTTTACTCGCAGTCTGGAGGTTGGCGATGGATGACGAATGCGGCATGGGACTCACGCTAGGGGAGGTTTCTGGAGAAGAGTCCACGTTCTTCTGCCCAGGAACTGACAGCAGGCTCTCAGATGAAACACCTTCTGAAGCTTTAGCTTTGAAAGTGAAGTAGAGAATTCATCATGATCCTCACTATACACACGATCTACAGCAGTAGTGACGAGCCTTCTGCATGTGCCACAGCACACGCACGAGCCCTCTCTGTTGGCACATGAGCCAAGTCGGTCCAGACAAGGTTTGACAAATTGTCAACACGCACGCAACAGCAAAGAATGCATTACTTGTACAAAACCACAACAAATGCAAACTTTTACCTTTTAATAAAAAGCTGTTTGTATCATTGAAAGCTCTGTTATTGTGTTTTTCTTTTAAAACAAGGGACACTAATGTGCGAGTTTTTTTTTTTCCTAAACTAAACCCTGAGTGTTCAAGTTTCATTGCAATGTTGGCTCTGTGTGATAAGGAAGTGGGTTTGAGTTGCAGTTTGGGCACTCACCTCTAAAACGTTCACCATCAATGATCTAGAGCAATATTAAGTGCAGTGGTGACGCCTATAATGCCAGCTACTTGGCCAGCCGGTGAAAGACCGTGAGAACTTGTCTCAAAATTTAAATGGGGGCAGGGATGTGGCTCATTGGTAGAGCCTTTGTCTAGCAAGATCCCCTCTTCAATCCCTAGTGCTGCACGAAGTGCTTCTTAGAGGGACTTCTTAGGGAGCAAGTTGATTTTCAGATTTTTGCTTGGTTATCGCAACAGTGCTTTTAAATTATTTTACTCCTTAGCATCGCCAATTCGTTTTTAGGGATACTGCTGGGAAAACTACAAGGTGTAATAGCTAGAAAGAACCCCTAAGTTATTTATTCAATGCCTTTAACCTTTTAAACACATTAAAAGCTTGAGGAATTTGTTAACGTACAATTCTTACAAGTAACCCCAGAGAACTGAGTCTGTTGATTTGGGACAGATTCCATAATGTGCACTTTAGTAAGCAGCCTAGGGGTTTCTGAAACATGAGTTATGAATCAGCCTTTGAGAAATAACAGTACACTTCCTCAAATGAAGACATTTAACATTGGAGATTGCAAAGATTTTCCTAAGGTCATATAATTAGCTAGTAGCAAAGAAGACAACTACCAGGTGCTCATAGAGGGTAAAAATTTCAAGAACAAATTAAAAAAAAAAATAAGAGTTCCAAGCTGGGCATGGTCACACACGCCTGTAATCCTGGCAACTGGGAGGCTGAGGCAGAAGGATTGCCATGAGTTCAGTGCCAGCCTGGGCTACCCAGTAAGACCCTATCTCAAAAAGAGGAAAAAAGAAAAGAGAAAGGAGAAAGAAGAGAGGGGAGGAGAAGAAAAAAGTTCCAGACACTGGAGGCAGTGCTAGCTGACTGGCTTTGTAAGGCACGGCAAGCTGGGATGAGTGTGGCGAGTCATCTCTAAGGAGACACAGGCAGCTGCGCTCGGTTGCAGAGAGAGCTGCTCCATACTATGCCTCTCCCTCACTGGGCCATGCACTTGTCCAGGGCAGGGAATAATCTGTCTTATTAGCAACTCAGGACCTTGTAACTGAAGTTGGGCAGAGACATATTTCAGTTCAGCCTAACTGCATTTTAAAGTATCAGTTCCAGTGTACTTTGGAAGCGGACTCTGTCCCGTGTCCTGAAGCAGTCACACCGTCCTTACCTAAACACGCCTGCACAGACTTCAGGTGGAGATGCCACATGTGGAGGATGGAGTAACTGTTGCTGTCCTTCTCAATGACTACAAGAAAAAACTTCTCTGAAAATGGTGGTGGGCGATACCCTAGAGTTCAAAGGGAAAAGATAATGAGTATTTGTTTACTTTAATAAAGTCGCATTATCAACTAATGCATACTCATGAACATAAGAAATTACACCCCAAGTTAGGTAAAAATAATATATGTTATGTTTGAAAAAAAACACCTGGGCCGCCAGAATCAGGGACGTTGCACTTCACCCACGTGTCTTCACTTCTGCCACCTGCATCTGTCCGTGAGACGTCCATGCAGCTGACATGTTACATTAGAACCTTTAGACATCATTTTATTCCATTTATCTTTTTTTTTTTTTTTTTTTTGCGGCACCAGGGATTGAACTCACAACCTTGCGCCTGCCAGGGCAGGCGCTTAAGGCACTGAGCCAAACTCCCAGCCCTGATTTTTTGAGGCAGGGTCGCACTATGTAGCTCAGGCCGGCCTTACGCTCGCGCTGTAGCCCAAGCCGGCCTCGAACTCACAACGCTCCGCCTACCTCAGCCCCCGAGTGCTGGGATTAAAGGCGTGCGCCACCACGTCCGGCTTTATCCTATTTTTAATGCAAATAACTTTAGTGGAGGAAAAAACAAGGGGCCATTTTATCTTTGAGCTTATTAGTTGAGAAAGGATAATTTGGTTCTATAGGGTTAAAATAACATTTTTAAAAGCTAAGAACACCTCTTGACAGGCATGGTGGCACAGATCTGTGATACCAGCACTTGGGAAGCTAAAGCAGGAGGACTGCCATGAGTTTGAAGCCAGCCTGGGCTACACAGTGAGTGCAAGGCCAGCCTGAACTGCACAGCGAGACCTTGTCTCAAAACGCGTGCAATGCGGGCGCACACGTACACCTTGACAAGTGTAATAGTGCTGTGTGGTATGAATACGGTTTGTCCCCTCCAGAGCGCATGCTGAAATTTCATTCCCACTGCGAGACAGAAGGAAGGCAGACACTTAATCTGAGTACAGTGGTTGGAGGTGGACCCTCCAGGAGATGGTTAGGATTAGACACGGTAATGGGTAAGACCTGCACGACTGAAGGCCAGGGACTTCCCAGCAAGAGGGAAACAGTGGACGCCCACACCAGCTCACTCTCCCAGGTGGTGCTGGGCGACACCTGGGGCTCTGCCACAAGGAAACTGTCATCATCTCCAGCCTCTTGGTCCTGGACCAGAACTGTGGGCTGAAGTGACCCCCTTTCCTATGGATTTACCCACTCGGTGGTACTGTGTGACTGGCAACAGAAAACAGGCCAATACAGGGAAGAACAGATTCCAGGAGGACTTTTATACCACCCTGTGCTAAAAGCTAGGCAGCTATCAAAGACTAATGGGGTTCCACCAGAAACCCACAAAGGCCAACAAGCAGGGAGGTCAGAGGGGACAACAGGGCATCAAAGAATGAAACACTGTGCGACATAAAAAATGAAACACCATGTAAAGAAAGGGAAAGAAGGGACACCGGGAGAGGAGAAAGCAGGAGGACTGAGCAAGCGCTGGCCTCGCCCAGCACCCCAAAGTAATGCGCACAAACTCCTCATCTTGAAAACAGGTGATGAGAAGGGAAATGAAACCACCATTTACCCTGCTCTGTATTAAAACAGCCTCTAAAAAAATCACCAGAGCAAGGACAGTGGTAAAGGCATGGAAAGACCTCCTAGAAATTTCATGTATTTCCTTATGAAAACACATTTGAGGGCATAATTTATTTTGTTAACAATTATATTCTTCATATGTGAAAATCAGATACACACAAGACAATAAAAATTTTCTTAAAAAATAAAATCTCCTGGCCAGGTGCAACAACAGACACCTTTAATCCCAGAATTCTGAGAGACAGAGATAGGAGGATTGCAAATTTAAGCCCATCCCAGACAAGGTCTTGTTAAGTCAAGATCCTGCCCCAAAATTAAAGAATATTAAAAGGTCTGTGGATGTAGCTGAGTGTCCAAGTTCTGGTCTGATCCCCAGTACCACAAAAGAGAAAAGAAAGAAAACTCCAAGTGAACACTCATTGGCTACAAACCCTAAAGAACTCAAAATACGGCCTCTAAGTAGCATTCTTGTTAAAATGAACAGTTGGAAGGATGACACCATGCTTAAAAAGATACTTAAGATGAGCCTGAGATACCTTGGGCCTGAAAGAATACAAACAATCATAGTAAGAGACAGTGTCAAAAGGACTCAGGAGGAACTTGAAAGAGTCATTACCAGCCTAATATAGGACAATCTGAGCATTAAAAAGAATGACTGCAAAATGATTTAAATGTTCCAAGAATGCAAAAATCCCTAAGTCATCCCTAAGTACTTCTCTGCATGTATATTACCATACAATAAAGAATTTTCAAAAATGGGTTTGTATTGATATTCAAAGCACAAAGTCAAACAATAGTAACCACTGGAGGTGACTACAGCACAAACTCCTGACCTGGCATCCTGCCTCTCCTCAAGCAGCACTGGTTTTCAGAACAACTAAGCAGGCCTCCTTAATAATGGGAGGTCTTTCTTTGCAGAAACGAATAAAAAAACAAACAAATGAGACAGATAAAATTAGAAAAACATAACTTTGTAATCTCCAGTAATATTACTGATTTAAAATAAACTGTCAATGAAAGAAATTATGAGATGAAGATTGCTGGAAAACTACATGGGAGCTCAAATCCTTTCATAAAAGAGCTACAAAATTGGGAAGAAAAACAAAGTTCACACAAAAACTAAAAGCAAGTCAGGTATAGTACACACACCTAGAGGAGGCTAGGCAAAAGGACGGTGAGTCCAAGGCTAGTTTAAACAACCTAGTATCACCCAGTCTCAAAACAACAACAACAAAAAACAAGCTTGCTAAAGGAAAATCCTTGGGCCTGATTTGGCACAAGCTTATGCAGTATAAGAAGTTTTTAAAACAAAACAACGACAACAACAAAGTCCAATGCAAGTCTGCTGCTAAAAATACTATAAAGAAAAACACTGACTTTACATATGCCTTGTTTTCTAGTAGGTTGATACAGATTTCTTGTTGGAAACAGTGTCATAAACAGTAATTAGGTTTGTGGGCCAGTATGTAAAAACATTAACCCAGAGAAAGTAAAATATACACAAAAGCAAAGTTGAGATCTACAAAGCAGCACTGCTATGCTATAGCCATAGGGTAACAAAATTAAACATGGCAACTAAATAACATATATATAAGGAAAGTTCTGATGTACCAAGAAAAAGCAGGAAAGAAAAAAAACTACTTGTCTAAGGGGTGAAAATAAACTAGCTAAGTTTCACAAAAAACAGGAACTCACTCTTATTTCCCATTAAAGCAAATTCCCTATACAAACGCAGCAGAAAGTTTTCTTCAATGTCTGTAATTCTGTGATTAAAATCATACTAAGTAAACTGCATCCATCCAGATATGTGGTGTGATAAAAAAATACAGTGAATGTTTAAAATTGCAATAGAAGACACAATGGCATCCTCTCTCCTGAGAGTCTTTAGCTGCACTGCACTGGTTGCTTCGGTGCCCTGAATTGATTCAAAACACTTCCCTTCCGTGGTTGTTAAGACTGTAGGGCAGAACCAGAAGCTGCACGGTGCCAGGTAAGGTAAACGAGGTGGCTGAGGAGACGACATCGTGTTTTTGGAAGCCTGCCTTTCTGTTGGGTGGCGCTGAGCAGCAGCACTCCCTGTATTTCTGATCAGGCCTCACAGAGACACAAAAGAGTGCTCCAGAACAGCTTCTGAAAGCGGCAACAACGAAGGGACCAGTAAGTTTGGGGCAAGGCAGAGGCAATGTGTCCTGTCCTGCAATAATCTTTAAATAATCACCATATATTCTGATCACACACACACACACACACACACACCCGTAGTCAGTCTATAACCACATAAGATAAATTGCCTGGAAAACCTTTGTAAACTAAAACAGTATTCTTCACAAAAAACTAATTCCAAAAGCAGAAAGTGTCTTTTCATGCAAATGAAACATCATAGTTCTATAACTATGAGGTCTGTAACTTCTAAAAGACACATTTTAAACTAAATTATACAGTTGAAACTGAACATCACAGCTGCTTGCTTTTGAAAGATCTTATGGAAAAACTACTTTCTTTCAAAAATAAAAATAAAAATAAAAAACGAACAAGAAACTCCACACTTCAGATGGGAAAACTGAGACAGTGCCTCTGACTCAATGCCCACAAGACGACCAGAATAACAACCCAACATCCTACCTCTGTATTTATCATTGGTCTGTGGCAATTTATTGTGAACTTTTTTAAAGTACTAACATGAACTGATTTTCTTAAGCTATAACAGGGAACTTACGACCAACAAAAAATATATGGGTGGAATAATTAGTTACTTTTAAAAACAAACTGGGCTTCATAAACGCTTGGTGACAGACTGTGCTGCCAGTATGTCTCCCCCACATGCCCACGCCACCCACAGACCAGCCACGGACAGGATTCACCACCAGGCCTGCCGGGGCCAGAGGCAGCACAGCTGGTGTGGAGCCCGCACTCCAGGGAAGCCTGACCTGCTCTGTGCTGGATTAAGGAAGCAAACTCAACTCGTTTCAAGAGTACCTTGTGATGGCTGAAAAAATATCTCTGTTTCCTTTTTCTCCACATCTTCCTTATGCGGTTTATATCCTATAATGAAGTCTTCTTGAAACACATGAAGCAACTGTGTATTTGAGCCACACTGCAAATACAAAAACAAATAAACAAAGACATTTTCACCTTTGAAATGACCTGTGTCTCCCATCCACCACCTCCCTAACATGTAGAAGAAATAAATCTAACAATTTTTATTCATAATATAGTTATTAGGGAGGGGGAAGAAAACAACAGGAAAAAAATCGTTAAAACTATCCTGGTCAGAGAAAACTGCTTTCCAAGATGTCAACAGCAGGACAGAAATGCTCTAGTACAGGGTCAATAGGTTTGCTTCTCCAAACATAATAACGAACTAAACAGAAAACACACTTAAATAACTTGCCCAAAAGGAAGAGGCCTTGTCACTGGTGGCCTGCGAGGGCTATGTTAACTACTGAAGGCTCCCCAGATGCCCAGAACTAGTAGTTTTTCCACTTCCAATGGAGAGCCACCACCAAAATTAAAACCCCCTTCCCCTGTGGGCCCATGGAGTGAAAATTATGAGAGATGCTACCAATAGCCAGTGGGGTGACACAGCTCTGGGGAAATGTATCCAAAGGGTAAGCAATGAAGATGTTTAGAAGGATGGGTGAAACACTGCAGTCAGCTGCTATGCTGATGGACAATCCCAAATGGCCTCTGAGAACCACAAAGGTAAACTGAGATTCATGGAAAAGGCTGGGTCCAAACAAATGCTTTCCAGAGAACTGTGTCAGGAGAACTATATGGCCATCCCACAGATTTTAACACAGGGAAGCAGCTAGGATTCCCTGGGCACTGGATGAACAGGCTACAATCTCAGAAAATTAAGAAAAACCAGCCTCCTTACACAGAGGAGGAAAAGGGCTGTAATTTTAGTATGAAAGTTATAGGGGATTTTTGTCTCTCCAGATAAAAAATGTTTTTTAAAAATCTCTTTGTATCCGTACTACAGAAGGTCATTCCTCAGGGAAAAACAACCACCAAAGAAAAAGGAAAAGTAATGTTTTCATAGGTACAGAAATAATGCACTGAGATTAAAGCAGATGGGCCTTAACCTTTACCACTGCGAAGCCTGTGTCCATTATCAGGGCTTGCAGTGTCACCCTTGTTTCAGCTGAGACACTACAGGCTGACAGGGGAGGGAGACTGGGTGAGCTGAGCGACAGTGCACTGCACGAGTACCCTATGGTGCACAATGCAGCCGGCACTGAACGGAACATCCAGGCCCTCAGCAATTAAGGGATCTGGGAAAGAAGCCAACCACACTTCTTCCAGGTTCCCCCAGAGCAGAACAACACGCACCCACTAGGCTTAAAATGATGGAGCCTCGGGAGGGAAGGGTTAAGGGTTATCCAGCCAGCATTAGTAACTGGTTACCAGGAGCTGATGTGGTAACTGCTCCACATAGTGGAAACAATTATTTTCCCCAACACAAAGCACAAGGAATCACAGAAAGATTGTGACTTAATGCTGTACTGGGTTTGAAATACAGCTGCCTCCTTCATTTCTTTAAAAAATTTAGTAACTTCCATGCCTGTATAATCTTTTTAATATTTAAATGATTATGTTACTTCTATTCCTTAGCCCAGACAGGATCATGAAGAAAAGAATGCCCTGAGGGCTAAAAGATTTTACAAACTCCCTGCAGGAGGAAGGTTCCCTTGTTTGCTAGGCACAAGGGAGGGAGGAGCACTAACTACACAGAGGGCTGTGATGGGGCACACAATGCAGACTTTGTATACTTGGGGCTGACTTTCAGCTGCACTGCAATGGATCGCACCAGAGTTCCCACCGCAGACGGAAGGACCACCCCTGCAGGCCGAGCCCTGCTGAGTGGCAGTAACACATGGGCCGCCGCGCTGCACTCCCCATGGCAGGGCAGGGCAGGGCAGGGCCAGGCTCCCTGACCCCACCAGATTCCTTCACAAGGATAAGGACACAGATGCATTTCTATGTCAGGAGTAGATTTCAACAGGAGGAATCAATAAAAGCTGGCTGTGTTCAGAATGATGACAACTGTTCTGGGACTGAAACGTATCATACAGATATAAACCACCCTGTGACAGAGTGCACTAATATCAATTCACAAGCATGCTTTTACTTGGTCAGTTATTGCATCAAGTTCAATAATGCAGCCTGGTCGGGCAGTAGACTGTTGGCTCACAATATTAAACACTTCTCCAATAAGTTTCTGTAAATAAAAAACACAAAATGTTAGTGTGCAACAAATTTATATCAAATCAAATTTACAGGTACTGTGATAGGCACACCATACTGCATCTCAGACATTCAAGTCCCTCCCAGACAGTCACTAATTGACAATGCCAATTAATACATTCCAAAAACTATTTCAACTTTCTATACTCATTCTCACTTTTAAAGTTAATTAAGAAGTTAGAAAATCTGACAGTGCTTACAGAAACACTCTATACACTGAAGACACCCAGTTTCTCTCTGCTAAGCTGAGCACTGGGGGGCCTGCCTGACAGTCCTGCCCAATGCCTGAGTATGGGGTGCCGATGTGCAACCCTGCCAGGCAAAGGCAGGGAATGGTGGAGAAGTGGGGCTCTGCTCCTTGAGATGACGGTAGGTGCACAGATGTAGTATGCCCAACTTTCAGTCCCCAAAACTTCCTGCTGAAAGGAAGCAGTCTTCCATCTCAAACCTTCCATGGAGCATTCTCCTGTATGAAACCAAACATTACCAGAGGCTCCTATCTCCAAAAAAGACGCCCTCCTTGGCACCATGTCCACCACGTTCCCTACCCGCAGGCCATGACAGCACTGAGATCCAGGTAGCCAGAGGCAGCTCTGAGGGAAAACAGGAATTCCAGGGGACATGTAATACATTCCACGGTTATTTGATCAAGAGAGAAAGAAACTAACTGCCTAAGTGGTTGGGAAGGGCGGAATTAACTGATATGAGTATACTGACCCATGACCTGGGCTTTAAAGTATTAAGCACCTGGAAGCCACGCTGACAGTCTACTAGGCTTATAAATGCAAACTGGGACTCAACTGTAGCCTCCAATGTGTAAGATGAAAATGCCAGAATTTCTCTAACACACAAGAAGTTTTGCTCCTCAAAGTGTGGTTAACGGACCAACAGCAGCAGGAAGCTTTTCATAAATGCACTCTCAAGCATCAAAGCAATACACCTGAATTTCCACGAAGTCTCCATATCTGTGTGCACACAAAACTTTAAGAGCTATTGCTAGAGATCAGTGGTGGCGAACCTACGGCACATGTGCTGCAGCCAGCTGTTTATCATTGAAAGCTCTCAAAGGTTTGCTGTCACTGGTATAGATCAATGGCTCTCAATCTCAGCCATGCAATGACCACGTGGAGAGCCCCAAACATCACTACACTTGCGTCTGGTTCAGAGACAAACTCACTGGTCTGGGGTACAGTCAGATCATTAGGAGTTTTCCAAGCTTCTCAGGCGTCTCCAACATCCACCCCTCCGGAACAAAAACGTGACACCCCAGCTGGAGGTCTGCTCCCCTGCCCACAGGTCTCTGCCAGCTCCCCACACAAGGCCAGAAATACTGCCTTTAGGGCCCAACAACTCATTCACCCCACAGAATCCCACTTACCTCCAACCAAGGGACTTTAACAGTAGAAGAGAACACCAGAATGAGGGCACGGGGTGTGAAATATTTACTTTAGGCACAAAAATCTAAGGGACACCAAAAACTCAGTAGTCAAGATGACATTTTAATGCAGGATTTTTTAAAAAATAAAAGTTAGTATCAAAAATGTATAATGAATAAAATACCTAAATTTTAAATACAAGATCCAATAGTATATCAGTAAAACTGTATACACATTTTTTACTATTAGAGTTTTTTTCCAGAACAAGTTCATCAGTAATATTTACAAAATCTATTTGTGTGCCTGTTTTCAGTAAAGAGAACTGCCTTGTTTGATAATGTCTCTTGACCAAATGGTACTCTCAAGTAATTTTTAATTAATGGTTTACTGAAATTTCTTTTGTAGCCGGGCGTGGTGGTGCACAACTTTAATCCCACTCAGGAGGCTGAGGCAGGAGGATTGTTGTGAGTTCGAGACCAGGCTGGGCTACAAAGTGAGTTCAAGGCCCGTCTGACCTGCATAGTGAGACACTGTCTCAAAAAAAAAAAAAAAAAAAAAAAATTCTTTTGTAGTGCAGCATTGTGACACTGTAAAAAATATTTTTCAAGTCCACTTCAAAATATGGATAAGTCTGCACTAAGCAAAATTTATGACTCAGCTTTAGAAAACCCAAACACAATGCAGATTTTACATGACAAATTACTGACCTGCACACCACACAGAGCCACTTCAAATGGAAGTGCTACAGGACGTCAGTTGTTGGTATGCAAGAGCCAGGCCACTGGGTTTCCTCTTGCACAGATGGCTGCCCTTGCGCTGTACGGTGCATTTCTTTTTCTACTTTTACTTGGCCCACGCTCCTCTGCAGAGCCTGTTTCTTTTCCTACCTTTAATAAACCTCTGCTACTGTTTAAAAGTATATATTACCAGCCGTGGGACACACACCTGTCATCCCAGCACTCGGGAGGCTGGGGCAGGAGGATCACTGTGAGTTCGAGGCCACTTTGGGCTACATAGTGAGTTCAAGGCCGCCTAAAGTGCATACAGAGAACTTGTCTCAAAAAGATCGAACAAACAATGTATATAGACAAGGCCATTCACTGCTACTTTATGTAAATGCAATATATCTACACATAGAAAGACTTTTCTCACATAAAAATTCAAAATCTAAAACTACTTCTATTAATGTTTCATGTCTCCTGGTCAGTGTGAAATGAGCGTGCTGAGGTGACCCAAATAACATGCCCTCCCGAGCACGTCCACATCCTCACTCCAGGACGAGAGAAGATGCCACCTCAGGTGGTCAGAGACTTCCATCCCGTGGGCAATTTCAGCCAGCAACCATTCCTCTGACCACTCACGTCACTCCCTCAGCCCACAGTCGGGCCATTTTCTACTCGTAGGAACTTGCACCATTCCGACCCTATCCTGGGAACAGGATGTAATAAAGCACAACAGTCACAAAGAAATACACATTTTTTTCACAATCTGGCTTCAACCTTCCCATTCAGTGTCAGTTACTTCCAACCACCATTCACATTCCATGCTACGTGGAATAAACTACAGTTGTCCGTCACTTAAGAAAGGAAAACCCTTCCTGAGGATTTTGGTGTTGTCTGAACATCACTGTGCGTGCTCCCTGGAACTCACGCAGTACCAGGCGATTGATCACCGGCCACAGCCTCTCAGGACACATGCACGGCTGCTGCCCACACAGCGTGGCTTCCGCTGCACCACGACATCTTATGCTTGGAACAGCACACTTTCAACCAGCCGGAACACAACATCCGGTAAACACAGGACCCAGGAGCAGTGATTCATCCTCATGAGCAGCACTGACGGGCGGCACAATGCTGGGTCCACACCAGTGCCCCTGTGGACACGCTGTGAGCTGCGCCGGGTGTTACACAGCTGCTATGCTCACAAGGGGACCTTCGTCTGCTCCCCTCCCTCCATCTCTTGGTCCCCTTCATCTGTCTCCCTACTTCCTATCACCAATCTTTTATTTTGGTCGTTACTTATAATTTGGGTTTCTCGTATAAGAGAAACTATATTACATTTCAGTTTGTATCAGATTTATTTCACTTAACATTATAATCAAGGGGCAACATTTTCCTATAAATGATTTGAATTTATCCTTCTTCATGCCAGAATAGTATACCATTGTGCGTAAATATGTCTTCTTTATCCAAACACCTGTTAATGAACATTCAGTCTACTTCTAATATTTAACTATTACGAGTTGTCCTACTATAAACACATGTATGCATGTGTCACTGTAATATGATGTCTTTGATTCCTTTGGGAAGATACCTAGAAGGGGAACATCTAGGTCGAATAGAATTTCTAGTTTTAGGCTGGGCCTGAGCACCTCCAACCAGAAGACAACTAAATCTGCCTTCCGGGGGCCTGTGCGACCGGCGTGGATCCCAGAAAGAGAAAGAAATGGGCCTCTAGGAGCCCGCCTGCCGGACCTGAGCGCCTCCAACCAGAAGACAACTAAATCTCCCGTCGGGGGCCTGAGTGACTGGTGTGGACCCCAGGAAGTGAAACATGCGCCCCGTACCCCTCCGCCCTGTACGCCTACTGGCGTGTGGGCTAAGAATCAAGGACAAAGCTCTGCTCCCCTTCCCCCCGTCATAAAGCAACGTGCTCATTCAGAGGTCTGGCTAAATTGATAGCAACTAAGGTACATAAAACAACTACATGCTAGTGTTGTTTTGTTCATTTTGCAGGCCTGGGGCTGGCAGCCTGAGCATCTCTTTGGAAGATGACAGTACACAGTGTAGCAAAAATGGGGGACTCTCTTCTGTCTTGTCTTTGAGGGCCAATATTGTTCTCATTGTTTTGCTTTATTCTGATTAATTTTTTTGGCCTTATTTTATACTCTGTTTTTATTGGTTTTAGTGTGTGTGTGTGTGTTTTTGGTTTGATTTTATTATACCTGCTGGAATGGTCAACTATTCTGAAAATAACAAGATATACTATAGTAGCTATTGTTTTCATAGTATCTTTCTTTGAAGTTCTGTACCAGTTCTTCTGCTTTGTTTTGATTGACTTTGTTCTGTTATGTTTTGTTGGATTTTATTATCTTTAAAATTAAAAAAAAAAAAGAATTTCTAGTTTTAGTTTTTTGAGGAATCTCCATACTGATTTCCATAGTGTCTGTGCTAGTTTACACTCCCACCAACAATATAGAAGGGTTCCTTTTTCCCTGCAATCTCACCAACATTTCTTATTCCTTGATTTGTTGATAATGGCCAGTCTTCTTAGAGTAGGATGGCATGTCAATATTGTTTTTTATTTGTTCTTTTAAATTTTATTTTAAAGAAAATGAAACCAAACAAAATAAAACCAAATAAAACCAATGAAAACAAAACAACGAAAGTGATACAGAACTTCAAAACAGGATAACAGGAAATCAACAATGGTTACCATAATGCCTCTTGTAGCCAGGCATGGTGGCACACTCCTGTAATCCCAGCACTCGGGAGGCTGAGGCAGGAGGATCACTGCAAGTTCGAGACCAGCCTGGGCTACAAAGTGAGCCCAAGGCCAGGCTGAATTGCATGGCAAGACCCTGTCTCAAAAAGACATAATGCCTCTTGTTATCTTCATAATTGCTGCCCAAACCATCAGACATAATAAAACCAAACAAAATAGAAAGAATACAACCAATCAAAACAGAACACTGAAGAAAACAAAACAATAAAACAGAACAAAACAGTGAGAACAATTTTGGATTTCAAAAAGAAAACAGAAGGAAATCTCTTATAGTTGCTATACTGCATATTGTTATCCTCTTAATAGATGCTCAGACTCCTGGCTTTAGGCCTGCAAAGTCAACCAAATGATACAAGCATTAAGTTGTTTTTGTACCTCGGGTGCCATCAACTCAGCCTGTGATCTTCCGAATCAGTCAGTTGCTTGGCGGGGCGGGGCAGGGGACCCGCACACAGGCTGTTCTTGTCTCCCAGCCCACAAGCTGGCTGGCCCTCCGTAAGGGCAGTCTGGTTTGTCTCTCTTCCCATCCTCGCATGTTGTTTTAATTTGCAATTCTTTAATGACTGGTGATGTTAAACATTTATCAGTATTTACTGGCCATTTGTACTACTTCTTCTGAGAAGTGTCTATTTCAGTTGTCCATTTTTCGACTGGGTCTTTTATTTTGGAGGGGATCTAATTTTTTTGTTTTGTTTTGTTTTGTTTTTTAGTTCTTTACATATTCTAGATATTGGTCCTCTGTCCAAGAAACAGCTGGCAATTTTTCCCCCATTCTGTAGGTTATCTCTTCATTCTGTTATTTCCTTCGCTATTTTTTTAATTTGCTATGATCCCATTTGTTTGTTCTCTGTATTATTTCCTGTGCCATTGGGTTTTGATTAGCAAGTCCTTGCCTATGCCTATGTCGCCAAGAGTTTCACCCATTTTATCTTCCAGCAGGTTAAGGGTTTTGGTTCTAACATTTAGATGTTTGATGCATTTTGATTTTAGTTTAGTACATGGTGAGATACATGGATCTAGATTTAATCTTTGCATGTGGACAACCAGCTTTCCCAGCACCGTTTATTAAAGAAGCTGCCTTTCCTCCAGAGTATGTTATTTGGACCCTTCATTAAACAGCAGATGGCTCAATGTGTCCAGGGTTGTTTCTGTATCCTCTCTCCTGTTCCACTGATCCAGACGTCTGTTTTTGTACCAGTATCATGCTGTTTTATCACTGCAGCTTTGTAGTATAGCTTGAGAGTCCAGGATTGTGATGCTGCCTGGGCTGCTGTCGCCCAGGTCTGCTTCTGCACTATTGAACAACTTATATAATGCTTAAATTATAGAATTATAATAATGTGTATAACTTGACAAATACAAGTATAAAAGCAAATGCAACTGGCTGTTGAGATGGTCGACAGGGCTGATAAAAGCTCAGTCACCAGAGTGAGGAGACCAGGCTCCAGCCCTGGCTCTGCCCTCATTCCCTGACCACAGCAGGGCAAATGGTCTTGTCTCTTTGAGCGCCGGGTTCTTTAGCTGAAGTGTGATACTATTACTTAAGTTACTGTGTGTTCTGCAATTAGAAGAGTGTCTGACACACAACAATCACTAGGTAAGAGCTTGCTGTTTTTATTACTAAGGCTACATCTCAACTTGTAGATTCCATAAGGCCTGGTTATCACTTTTGAGGCACATCAGTCTTCCAGGATACACAGTGTCAGTGAATCCAGAGCTGGAGAAGGAGAGGTGCATAACTTGGTGGCCTCCCTCCTCCCAATACAGCAGCTACCATATTCCACATGCACACATTTATTACATCCCCAACAGATGGAGACCTTGAGGGCAGGGCTATTTCTACTTGTATGAACACTCTTAGCACCTGGTACAATGTGCACACTCTTTTATGTACCACAATTTATGCACTGTGGGTTCTCAAAAAAAATTAGAGATTGAATAAACTGGTAAATTAATGAATGGAAACAAGTAACATGCTAGACTTCTCCTACTTTGAAAGCTTAATTTTAGTAATGGTGCCACTACATCACTCTAACTCATACAACTCTAGGCTTCAGTTCTCCCTTATATAGCCACAGACAAGTTCGATGAATACCACCTAAGTACTTATTGAATGAATGGTTCTTGCCAATCTAGCATCACTGGGCAGAGATACTCAAAAATTTGTTCTTGGCACCAAGACAACTACGTCTTCAAATATTTTGGATAAAATTTTTTAAATATCTTAACATGAAAATAACAGTTTAATATACCTATCTTCATAAACAAATTGCTAAACATAAATTTCTTCCAGAGAGTCACGTTTATGATTCATCATTGTCAATGCCTGTTCAGGTCTAATGACAGCCAGTACTCTCTTTGTTCTAATAAATCCCAAACTTGTACTGGTACCTCACGTGGAACCACAGCAATTTATTTCCAGTTGCCTGTAAAACAGCTATCAAAACCACACTCGGGGATCTAGGATCACAGTCACCTTACACTTGAGGTGTTCCAAATGGAAGTCACTGTGAACTCCTCACAAGTGTCTTGCGTGCCGACACAGCCACCATCACAGGCTGGAACCCGGCCTCAGCTCTCTGCGCCCATGCTCTATCCACACTCCCATGGCTACCCAGACGGCTCTTCTCCAGCCTCAGCACTGACCAGACCCCACTCTTTCTTGGCTCTGCTACCATGGCTAGCTGACTTCCATCTCCACACTTCCAGTGCACACAAACTATACTCTAGCCTGCAATCTCATCACTTTATTTCCTCACCCTGAACCCCGCAGGGACCCTGACATCTCCCTCCCTACCTATAGACTAAAATTCAAATCTCTCCCATGTCTGCTATGAGATGAAAACAAAAGTTAGCCCTTTCTCAGGATTAACAAAAATCTATTTTCTTTGATGGGCCTCCTGCGTGCCACGCAAGTGCTCTTCCACCAGGTCACAACCCCAGCCCACTAGAAATCTAATTTAGAAATGGGATAGCATGTGACAGCTTCTTGCTACACTGACTCACAGTTAGTAGAGGAAGTAACTAGGAGAACTGCTGCTGTAACTTGCAAGACAAGGAAAGAATGAGCAGAAATAAGGGGAACTTGATAGCAATTATGACATCTTAGCAGTCTAAGACTGAAAATAAGCGTGTGGGTCTCTCTGTACTTGGCATTTTAAGACATGGAGTTCTGTACGTCATAGTGACGCAAGACAGACTGGAGGCTCAAGAGACCTTAGAGGTTGCTGGCTGCAACAATGCACATAACTGGTAAGGAAAGTTTGCTGACTACAGTGGGTCCAAGCTGCCCACACAAGAGTATACACAGGAGCTCAGCACAGAACCTGACTTGGAAATAAGGTTGTCACAGACACAATAAAGATAATATCACACTAGATTACAGCAAGTGCCAAATCTAATGAGTGGTGTCCTCCCAAGAGGAGGAGAGGTCACACAGAGACACTCAAAGGGAAAAGGCCACGTAAGACAGAGGCCACAGCTAGTGACACAGACCTCTAGCACTTCAGAGACAGCAGTCTCAACAACACCTTGATTACAAACTACCTATGTGTGCACAGAACAACTGCAAAATGTTAGGCAAAACCTTCAGAACTGAAAGGAATAAATAAGAGAAATTCGTTAATTATAGCTGGAGGCCCTAATACCCCTCTAGATAGCTGATAGAATAATTAGGAAGTTGACAAAGACACACAAGAACTCAACACCATCAATCAAAACAGGATCTAACCCACATTTACATGACACCGGACTCAAGAACAGCAAAACACACACTCTTTCCGAGTGCTTGAGGAACTTACACTAAGATAGTCTATGTACAGGTGCAGAACAAACCCGAACCAATGTAAAAGAATGAATCATACAGTGTTCCCTTACCACAAGCACTCAAACTAGAAATCAGAACACAGGAAAATGTCAAACACTTGGAGTCGAAGTAACATACTTCTAAACAGGCCAGGGACCAAATATCAATTCCTAACAGAAATTAAAATACATGCTGAACTGAATGAAGATGGAAGTTTTGTATATAAATATGTTAAAGAAGTGTTGAGAAAGTTATATAGCACTGATTGCATACATTAGAAAATAAGAAAAGTTTTAAATAGGAAAACCCCAAAGAAAGTAGAATGAAGGAAATAAATAATGATAAAGGTAAAAATCAACAAAATGGGAAACGAGACAAAAGCTTTTGCTTTAAAAATGAAAACAAAGCAAGGACATCCTATTTCACCACTCTAATTCAACACATTTCTACCCAGTGGAATAAACGAAGAAAAACACAGCTAGGGGCACATGCCAGTGGTAGAATGCTTACCCGGCATGTGTGTGGCCCTGGGTTTAAGTTCCAGCATCCCACACACATGTATGCGTATGCACACCTAAGCACAGGCATACAGATTAGAAAGAAAATTTTTCATTTTTGATGATAAAATTTACATAGAAAATCCAAGGGAACCTATTAAAAAATCTCCACCAATTGACGTGATTCAAACATGGTTACAGGATACAAGGTAAACACAAAAATCTACTGTATTCCTATATTCTAGCAATGAATACAATACTATTTCTGATGACTAGAATAAAACATTTAGGCATAAACCTGACAAAACACGTGCAGGACTTATGTGCTGCAAACTGCACAAGAAGGAGAGGGTGTAATAGAAGCATAGTGCTGTAAGTTGTTTACACTACAGTTAAAGTGGATTATTTGAAGGTAAACCACGAGAAGTCAACACACATGATAAACCACAGAGAAACCATTAAACACGAAGCAAAGTTAATAAACCCTAAGCAAAGATCAGGTGCGACCACAAAGAAAAGCCCAGACTCCCCAAATCATGAGGGATGGCAAAGGTACCAACTTTCAAAAAGGAAAACAACACACTTCTACAGGGTTCAAAGAGCCTGGTGTCTGTCCAGTGCAACGTGTCAGGCACCAGGAGACAGCAAGGCTTACACGTTAAATCCTTCTTTCCTACAGAGCTGGGACGGAACCCAGGGCCACACTCATGCCAGCCAAGTGCTCTGCCATGGAGCCCACCACATCCTCCATTAAAGCTACTGCCTATTAAGTAAATCATCACGTACATTTCCTTCTCTTTGCGTTTTTTTGTTTTTTTGCTTTGTTTTGTTTGTTTGTTTTTGGTCTTTTTGAGACAGGGTCTTACTAAAGTTTAGGTTGGCCTTGAGCTCACTTTGTAGCCCAGGCTGGTCTCAAACTTTCAGTGATCCTCCTACGTCAGCCTCCCGAGTGCTGGGATTACAGGTAGGTGCCACCATGTCCAACCAGGTGCGTTTTATTTCAGTAAAATGTGTATAACAAATTGCCTCATGAAAACTGTTGAAACAAGCTAGATTTTTAAAAATACATTTACATTTTTTAACAGGTTAAGGAAGAAGAGGTATCAGGGGTGATGTGCAGTAAGTGCCAAGAGGATGATACTAGAAGTGTTTATAATTTAGAAGCGAATAATCTGATCAAGGCAGGCACAGGCAGGTTTGGGGGGTTGTTTTGTTTTGCGGTAGTAGGGATTGAATCCAAGGTCTTCGCACAAAGCCACATCCCCAGTTCTTTTTGATTTTTTTTTTGCAGGGGAGGAGGGGGACAAGGGGTCTTCCTAAGTCACTAAGTTGCCCATGCTGGGTTAGAACTTTTGGTCCTCTTGCCTCCACCTCCTAGAATGCTGGAATCACTGGTGTGCTGTGTCACCATTATCTGGCTTGGGTTTGTATGTGTGTGTGTGTGTGTGTGTATGTGTGTGTGTTTCTGTTTTTCCTGCTAACATTTTTATTTTCCTCAAGGTAACAGGCATTGTATTCAAATGACAATAGACACTTGCCTCTTTTTCTTTTAATCTAAATAAAGGATGGCCTCTCAAGAAAAAAAAAGCTATGTACATAAGGGTCTATATCATGCTTTGTCGTCTACAACCAGCAGTTGTGTCACAGAATCAGGAAACTGGCTGTGCTAAGTTGGAAGAGGTACACACACTGCTGTTATTGTTTATCAGCAAACCACCTGCCATGCAATGCACTGACAGCAGCAGTAGCTGCAGCAATTGATGGGCACTTTGCATGCACACTTCCCTGAGCAGAATTCTTGTCAACATAAACATGAGTAACTCCTCCATGCTTACTACAGTCTGCAACCACATCACCCTCAATCTCTGTATCCTACCCAGCTTCTTCTGCTTGAAGATTAAACACATTAGAAAGCTGGAAACACTGTGTTGCAAGGGGTTGCAAAGAGGCAGTTGCAGCTAAAGCTAAAGTTCAGTGTGTTGGGAAAGTCATGTCTGCAAATCTACCATAGCACCAAATGCTGAAGAGCTGCTCATTTGTAAAGCTTGCCGTGCAGCCGGTGGAACCTGCAAACCAGTAACTTCCGCAAGTCTAGACATTAATAGGAAGCATCCAGTTGTTCCCAAGTCAATTCCAGTCCTTTCCAGTTCATCACTGTCCAAAAATGAATTAGCACGAAAGTGTCTGTACATTCAGGAACATTACCAGCTTTCACTTGTCTAATTCAGTTAAGTTGTTCCAAAGCCTTATTGACACTTTCTGGGTCAGAACATATAACGAATCCATACCCTTAGATCGACCCATTTCACAACCCATCATGAGCTGGACACTTCTGATCCTTCCAAAAGGCTCAAACATCCCAATGCCCATCTTCTGTTATATTAAAGTGTAATGCACCCGCATAAAGTCGCATCATCCAGCACTTCCCTTTTGTAAGCTGCCATTGCTGCAGTTATTTTCTCCTGCCTGGGATGCTTGTTCTAAGACTGGCACTCCTAAAACCGTGGGCCAACTGGTTAATACTACTGCAAGAGGCACTGAACTAACATCAACAAACTCCACAGAAGCAACTTCTTTGGAACATCTTGAATTTCTATCAGAAGTCACGCTCACATCTCAAACCTTTTCTACCAGAGAGAAAAACTCTTCCAGATCTCCTGGCCAAATTCTTCCTGCCAGCTGTATGCAAAAAAACTGTCATTGCATCTGTTTCCTCTGGAGTTAGATTATTAATAGGTTCCCACAGGGCTCTTTGTCTTTTCTAAATGGGCTTTTGCTTCAAGAATGTCATCGTTTGCTTAATCTGATGCTACAAGCCAACATCATTGTTCCTTGGGTGGCACTGTTAAGGTTTGGTGTGGAATAGGAACTTCTGTACCGGCCCTGGAATCTGTGATCTTGACTTCTTGAGCAGCTCTGTCTCCTTTTTTTGCTTCAACTTCACTTCCATCCGCAGCTTTTGTTTTTCCATTCTTGCCGTTTCCTTCTTTTTGCTACGTCCTTCATGACCATTAGCACTGCTCACTTGTTCTCATCCACAGCTCTATTTCTGCCTACGCCCCAAGTGCTGTGCCAGCGGCCAGCCACTATCGATTCCTGGGATCTATGCCATTCCTGAGATCTTTGCCCATTTCCGGAGGTGCTTTATGGCACCTCTGCCACACAGCCCACCCTTACGACTGACAGTCCACCCTGGAATCAAAGGTGAATTCACAGCAGTAGAGATCATCAGGTAAGTCTTCCTGTAAGGAGCCTCAAGCCCTGCTTCACTATCAATATCATCTGCCAATTTCTCTCAGCCCTGGTGCAGGTTTTGGGTACTTGTGCTCCTATTTGGAAAGTTGCTGCCACCACTGTTTCTATGGTCAAGCCCTAGGCCCAGGCCATGCATGGTACCACCCAGCCCAATAGGGCTCTAACGGAACACAGGCCTGAGAAAATCTAAAAGAAACAAAATTAGAGCAGCACGCGGAAGTACAGGATAAAGGCCTCAGCAGCTGTGGATCTGCCCCACAACAGGGTTGGCATGGTCCCTGAAAGGGCAGCTGCTGCCTCCCATACTCACATTCACACTCAAGGGCCGGGGATTTAGCTCAGTGGCACAAGTGCCTCCCTGGCAAGCGCAAGGTCGTGAGTTCGATCCCCGGTACCAAAAGAAAAAAAAAACAAAAAACAAAAAAACACATTCACACACAAACGTGCACACAAAATGCCTGGGCGGGGGATTGTCCTTGAGAATAAGATTTAGAAAGATGACATTTTGCTTGGTCTGAAAGTAAGTGTGAGTGCCAGAAAAAAAATATATATATATAAAGCTTGTTACAGAGATAAAAAACCAAGCCAGGCATGGTGATGCACACCTGTAATCCCATCACTTGGGAAACTGAGGCAGGAGGATCACTGTGAGGTTGAGGTCAACCTCTACTACACAGTGAGTTCAAGTCCAACCTGAACTACAAAGCAAGACTCTGTCAAAAAAAAAAAAAAAGGGACGGAAAACCATTTGGATTGTGGCACAGAGAAAGTCTAGAAAAGTCACATCACAGAATTGATGCTGAAAACACCCTGGTCTAACCAGGGTCTGATGCATTTTTCCCTTTCACTACATTGCTGCAGATTTATCATCCAGCTACCACCAAGGGAAACCAAGGCCAAAAGCAAGTTGCTGTCTCTGGATTACTTCCACTATTAAAGTCAAATTCAACTTATTTTCCACAAGCCTAACAGTCCCTGCATCTCAAACAAGTGAGGATAGTTCTCTCGTAGACCCAGAACCTTTTGGCACAGGCCAAATCCGTTTCCCCTCTGCTCATCAGTTTAACTGTTTTACACTGAATCTCGGCAACTCTTCTGACTTAAATTGGTTTTTAACATTTTATTAATAATTTCCTTTGTCAACTAAATTAAAAGCTCCTTATAGGCAAGCACTAAAATGTATACCCTGTATCCTTCTCACATCTAGGGGTGTACACACACTCAGAGACAGTGTTTGGTATTCAATCCTGGAAAAACTTCTGTTAGAACAGCTGCTTTGTAAAGAGACTTTTTATGGATAAACGGAAAATTCACTATTTATTCTACACATTAGCTAATATAATGACTGCCAGTTCAGCTACAAAACTATCAGAATGAGATACTGCTACCCCCTAATAACATGTTATAAACTCAGGATGTTTTAAAAGGCAAGATGAGCTTAGAAAACTTCAGATTTTTTCCAATCTAAAGGCACAGCTTGGTAAAGATGCCTTAAAAATCTCTTTTCAGCAAAGCTCAATTAAAAGAATCAAAGTAGAGAATAAAAACTTCCAACAATTGATAACACTTTAGAAAAAAGATCACCGGGTGTGGCAGCATATGCCCATAATCCCAGCACTCGGGAGGCTGAGGTAGGAGGACCTTGTGAGTTTGAGACCAGCCTGGGCTACAAAGTGAGCTCAAGGCCAGCCTGAACTGCATAGCAAGACCTTATCTCAAAAAGACAAAAAAAAAAACAAAAACAAAAACAAAAAAACAGATCATCTTTGTTTCTTTTTATGTTAAATATATTGTCATGTTGTTTACCGAATGAAATTTTTATTCTTTTTGCTTGAGTTTTTTATTTTGGTTTGGTTTGTTTTGTTTAAGACAGAGTCTCACTTTGTAGCCCAGACTGGCCTCCAACTCACAATGATTCTCCTGCCTCAGCCTCCCAAGTGCTAGGATTACATGCGTGTACCAAAATTTCTTTTCTTGTGCCATGTAACATGTACAGTATTTTTTGTTAAATGTATATCATACAGAGCCAAGAACATATGCTCACTCCCTAAACACCAACTAACAGAAAAAGGTCCTAGATCAATGATGGTAAACCTTTTATAGACAAGTGCTCAAAATGCAACTCAAAACCCACTTACTCATCACCAAGTGCCAACACTGCAATGAAACCTGAACACTGAGGTTTTAGTTTAGAAAAAAGTTTATACATTAACATCCTTTGTCTTAGAAGAAAACCAACACACATTCCATAGGTTCACTATCACTGTCCTAGACAAAACAAAGAGAATCCTTACCAGCTTCGATGTCTTAACAAAGATCAGCAACACTTACTGAGGACTCTGGGTCAGACAGTTCATCCAGTAACTTTCTTGCATCTACTACAGCTTGATAGAGTCGCAGATTTTTGCCATCAGAAGCAACAAAGCAAGCACTTGCAGAATTGCAGTATGTGCCTGAGAAAGGAAAACAGAGACTTTGGATTATAACATAGTTTATTCTTATCATAGGCTGATATGAGAAACAAATATTCACACTTTTTGGGCATAATTATGGTTTAGAATTGCAATATCAACAGACTTTATCAAGCAAAAAGAGCAGAAAAATAGATTATGAGAAACAAAAGATTATAAGCAAACTTTAAAAATTCATAAAATATGTCTGGCACCTACATTTTGAATACTAATAAAAAGTATCTTAATAATGACAAATGTAAACCATCTTCTAACTACCAGCTTAAAGGCCCTCATAATTTCACAATTTAAATGAATACTTACCAAGACAATAACTGGGAATAAGCGTTGGAAGCCAAGCCACATTGGAGAAGGCTGAGGTGTGGAGAGAGTTGATCCGAGCCAGTTCTGACACTCCGCCAGTGTAGGACAAAGGTCCTATTGGGTCCACACGCCACAGAATCAGCTCGCTGTAGATTGCATTTGGGTCATGAAATGTACGCGTGGCTGCATTCCTGAGAGGTTGTTTTGACAAACTTCTTGTATGTCTTATGGGATCGACTAGTCTGCTTAATTTACTGTCCGAGTCCCACTGGCAATCGGAATCAGGAGTCAATAGGGCATTATGATGGGAAGATGTCAACAACAGTGGCAAAACTGAGTGGCACGCCAGGTCATTGAGGTGAAAGCGGTGACCGCAGTACCGGAACTTGTGGGATACAGTTAGAACAGTGGTGAAGGCAGACTTGTCAGCAAAAGTGACTGCCCACTGGTTGAGAGAGCCGTCAATGTGCTTAGAGACCATCATCACTGTGGGGTCCAGCATGTTCACGCCCGTGCTGTGTGCCCTGGAGGGGGGCTGCGATCTGCAGGGACTGCCCACCGATGGTGGCTCCTGCAGGGGCGGGCTGTGGAGTGAGTCTTTGGCGGCACTCACACATGCATACATCATGATATTTTTACTCAGGGAGCTCGCGTCACCTGAGGGAAATGCAACAGGAATTCGGGAAGAAAAAGAAACCTGAAAAACACGAGCATGATTCAGTGTGAGGGGTTTGCTCTCTCTTAAAAGTCATCTTCCTAAGACACTTTCGTTTCCAAAGTGCCAAATTTCAGCTTCCTAGCAAACAATATCATTTTCAACCTCTTTATGGCTGAGGTCTCTTTCTTCAATTTAGGTAGTATTTCAATATTTATGGCCTAAGATAAAACACAAAAGTTTCAAATGTCTTGCTTTACATAAAAAAGACCACAATCACAGATTTAAATTGGAATAAAGTTGAGAACGATAACAGATTAACACAGGTTAATACAGCTAATAAAACGGAGCGGGGGTGGAGAAGCTCGACTTAAGTCACATTTTGAAGATACATATTTTGAGGATTCTTAATTTTATTAAAAATATTAATTCCTATAAAAATTAGCATACATATTTTTTTTCAACTATTACCAAAAAATCCAAAATTCACTTTCTTTGAACTGGGTTTGCAGAAAGTATGGTCACTGATCCTCTTGGGAAAAGTAAGTATTCTTTTCTCAGTTATCAAAAACAAATTTTTTAATAATTCTGAAAACCTCCTAAATCTATGTGGCATATATTTTCTTAAAGAAATGTAGTAACTGTGTTGGGAAACATACCTGGACTTGTCTAAATATCCCCGGGTTATATTCATCCAAATACTTCACATGCCACACTAGAAAGGTCCCATCCACAGGGTGAATTGTAAAGAGCATGTCGGGATTCTTATTCCACTCTGTCAGCAGCATCTCCATCTTGCGGTCCAGCAGGACCGTGGGCAGGGGCACTGGGATGCTGGGCCGGGAGCAGGCCCCTGGGCTGCCCTCTCGCTCTCCATCTTCATGCTCCGATGAGCCTGTACCTCCCTCTGATTCTCTATCCAGGGATAATTCTGAATTGGAAAAGACATTTATCAGAATATACCTTAAATAATACTATGCAAACTAATTGACATATTGGACTACAGATAGCATACTATCTTCAGATGCTATAAATCCCTTTTCCAACTTATGGTCAGGAAAACTATTTTCTTATTTGAATTGAAAATTTACTTCATTTATTACTCTTAGATAAACCAAGACTTCACTCATATTATCAATGTTATGATTAGAAAATCTTATTACCCCCAAAATGATATGGCTTCCACAGTCATATATTATGTAAAGCCTGGGTTCAGTGCCCAGAACTGCCACACACACACCCAGAGTCTGGTGATGTTTGCGGGACCTGGCACAGTGACTGGCCCACAATCAATGCTCAGTACACCGCTCTGGGATACAGGGAAGGAAACGTGAGGAGGAGGACGAGCAGGGAGGGCACCAAACTACAAGAGATACTACAGAAACCTGTGGGCTTCAGAGACAGAAAGCTCTGAGCATGGGTTACTAACCATGGTCTAGCTTCATGCGCAAGCCCCTCTCTCTTTCTTCCTGTGAACGCTCCTCATCTTCTCTAGCTGCATCATCGCTTTCATGATCTAAATGTTTCTCAGAAAGTTTTCGCAACTGATGCATGAATATTTCAGTTGAAGATGTAAAATGAAATTCCTTGTTGTTTAACCAATGAACTACAAACCCTCCATTTCCATCATCAACGTTAAATGCAGTGCCAACCAGGGCATTTGGGATATCTGCAGAAACAAAGAAGAGTAGATTCCAACATGATTCTTTCATTTCTTTAAAAATATAACAAATGCTGATAATGACTAGTCCCAGATATACACAGAAAAGGTGCCAACCAACAAGTCAACATGACTAGCAAGATTTGTCAAATCTTTAACTGGGTTTAACGATACATATAAATTTGAAGACTAATGGCACGCACTCCATGAAACAGCAGTATTAACTTAAAAACTAAATATACCAATACACAAGTCTTTACTGAATCCTGTTTTGAGGACAGAAGGATAGAAAAGATAAGACAGAAAAGCAATGAAACAAGAAAGAACCAGAAAAGCTTAAATATGAATTGATGCTAGATATTACGGAAGTGCTTACAATTCTCTTAGCTAGGACAATGATATTCTCATCCTGTGAGTGAATGTGCTCCCTGCAGGAGACATGTGCTGCGTGTGTGAGGGGACATGCTGTGCTAAGTGCATCTGAGTCTAAAAGTACGGAGAAAAGCTTCCACTCCCACAGCAGGAACGTGCGTGTGCATGAGCGTGCACAGGAGTAAAGCAACTGCACACACTATCCACAACTGTGGCATCCACATGAAGGTGCTGGAAGTGCTGCTCCCTGGCTATTATCTGACTGTTCTGAATATCTGAAAGGAAAAAACACAAGGAGGGAGGCGCACTGGAAGCATAGCAGCATTTCTCCATTTGGAGTACATGAAAGTCATGATACAGAATAATTCATGTAAAATTGCGTAAGTCAAAACAACCCCCTTAATTTTAATCCATACAGTGAATAATGCATTCAATGGAAAAAAACTGTCCTTTGCAAAAATAAA
The DNA here is from genome assembly GCA_004363535.1 of Dasyprocta punctata. NCBI lineage: Eukaryota > Metazoa > Chordata > Mammalia > Rodentia > Dasyproctidae > Dasyprocta > Dasyprocta punctata. The sequence continues at coordinate 67,293 of RJWM01001820.1, read as the reverse complement.
TTATAATCTAAAATATCCTAGTAGTATTCTATAATGAGTATCAGTATTAATGCTCTAAATGTTTCTTTTCAATTCCTAGATGACAATACTGGTTTTACAATAAAAATGAAATAAATTATATAAAATAAGACTTGGCAATTAACAATCCTATAAAACACAACATCATCTATGTATCCGTGTACACTAGAAATGTTGCCCCTAAGTCTTAGGATGGACAAACACTCAGAGTGCAAAACATTCTAAAAGAAAGAACTCTAGAAGACAACTGAGAGACAATATTTTGAGACTCAGACTTTTTTGACAATTAAGAGACTGATGTAGATTACAGTTTAACGAAAAGTGAAAATAAAATGCAGTTTTAGAAGAATCTGTATTTGAATACGAATAAATATTACATGATATTATTTATCCATGTTCTGTGCATCCCATAATGGCACTGTGTTAAGGAGACAATCTCCTTTTTATCTGAAAACACATTATGGCTGGGCATAGTAGTGCACACCTGAAACCCACGCTACTTGGGCAGCTGAGGCAGAAGGATTCCAAGTTCACAGCCAGCCTGAGCAATTCAGCAAAACCTTGAATCAAAATTTTAAAAAGTAAAAAGGCTGGAGACGTAGTTCAGTGCTCCCTGGGTCCAATCCCCAGAAGGGAAATAAGGAAGGAAGAAAGAAGGAAGAGAGGGTCCATTCTGAAATATTTGGAGAACACTGCAAAAATATTTAGGAAGTGAAGGGTAACAAGAACCTCACTTGCAAATGGTCCACTAGAAAACATGGGCCAAGAAGTAAAGAAATACATATAATCATTTTATGTAATCTTAGTAATATATTTTATTATGTAAATGATACATGCAAAATGTTATTTTAATAAGTAATCAATATGAAATAAGAATTTTTTGGTTGCTGCATAATTCTTTAGTAATATGTACAACTGCCACATAATGAAGGGGAATTAAAGAGTCCTTTTATTTTAGCACTGTCTTCCTTCTCCCATCCTGGGGCTGGATCTCTTTCCACATCATAGGACACTGTCCCAGTTTCTAGGGAACTGCCCGGTTACTTGGGGTTCTGTCACCACACACCTGTCTCGGACCCGTGGCTGTGTGTGGGCTCCTCAGAGCAGGCTCGTGAGGGAGGTCTGGACGCCTCCACTAATGGGCAGCTAGTACACTCTGCTCTCCCGTCACTGAGAGCAGGCGCTTCCCTCACTGCCTCTTGTTTCTACTGCTCTGTCAAGAAGCTATCCTGGTAATGGCCTTCCCTCGCTGACCAGTCCCCGCCATCTCATCTCCTCTGGAGACTCTGACCACACAAACACCTGTTCAAAACCCTTCCACTGACTTCCCACGTCATAAGAAAAAACAGACTTCACCTAGCTGCTAATACTCAGTTCAACCACTGGCCTTCTCTTCAATCCATGATTTGACAGAATGTTCGTTTCTGGGAATTTTTTCATCTGGATAAAACACAGCATTCCAAAAGCTCCAGCTGTTCCTAAAGCTGACTCAAGGCGATCCCAGGTTTCCTCTTCCTCTGCACACCTTCCCAGGCGTCCACATCCAAGCGCACCAGCAAGTACTGGCTGCTCATGAAGTTACGTTTTTCACTGTCAAGCACATCATCTTCACCAGGTGAACCAGAATCTTGGTCTGAAAGTCAACCTCAGACCCCAGCCATCGCTCACCCAGAGCCAACTCTCCTATCCTCAGATCACTCCATCTGGGCGCCACAGGCCAGAACAAGCAGAGAGCAAGTCCTGATGGCAAAGGGCTGCAGGGTGGGGCCTGCTCCAGCCCTCCTGTTTCTCCATTAGCAAGAAATGAAATTACTAGTGAGAGATTCTACATGCTTTTTATACAAAAATCTTAAGAATCCCATGGGTATTTCACAGCGCATCTCCACTGGGCTTGGCCACGCTGCCAGCGCTCCAACAGCTCCAGGTGCAGGAAGCCACTGTCCTGGACAGCACACAGCCAGAGTCACCACTAAGATCCACCTCCATAGCACTCGGGAGGCTGAGGTAGGCGGAGCGTTGTGAGTTCGAGGCTGGCTTGGGCTACAAGCACAAGGCAGCCTAAACTACATAGCACGACCCTGTGTCAAAAAACTAGGTCTGGGAGCTTGGCTCAGTGGCTTAAGCACCTGCCTGGCAGGCGTGAAGTGGTGAGTTCGATCTCTGGTACCACAAATTAAAAAAAAAAAAAAAATTCCACCTCCCCACCTGTACTTCCTCAACATCATCTTTGTACAAGCAAACATCCAAAAACTCCCCTTCATCCTGCAGCAACAGACCTCCATTTCAATGAAATGTGACTCTGCTTATAGAAACACAGGTCAAGGGCCATGCTGGGACTGGGAGGAGCTGACCAACAAGCTAATTAGCCAGCCTTTCAGGTAAGCCATGTAAGCCATGTGGGGACCACGAAGAGAAAAGTCAGCACCTTCTGTGAGCCTATCAGTCCACAGGCTGAGAATCATCAACAACTCCCCTTGACTCCCCTGTAAGGAACCAGCTAGATCAGAGGACAGGCTGAGCTGATAGCAACTGAGGGACAAAAAGCAACTGACTGTTTATATTGTTCTTTTGACTTTGCAGGCCTGCGGCTGGCGGTCTGCGCATCCATAGGGAGGATAATATTGGGCACTATAGCAATGATGCAGGATTTCCTTCTATCTTGTTTTTGAAGTCCAGTATTGTTCTGTTTTGTTTTGTTCCAATTAATTGTTCTTGCTTTATTCAATATTGTTTTGACTGGTTTTATTCTGTTTTGTTTTAGTTCGATTGTGCTATATCTGATGGAATGAACAACGATTGTGAAAATAACAAGACATACTATGGTAGCTATTGTTGTTTTCCTATTATCCTACTTTGAAGTTCTGTACCAATTTCACTGCTTTATTTCGATGTGATTTATTCTGTTTTATTTTGTTGGGTTTTATTATCTTTAAAATAAAAAAAAAATTTTTTTACATACAGGTCAACCAGGAGTGTAATATGAATTTTACAGCTTTTCACTTATGTTTTCACAGAAAAGAAAACACATTTCCTCAAACAGAAACTCTCAAATACGCTTTTGCCAACAAGGAATCTGCTTTGTAATACTTCTCAGCACTTAAGAGGGAAGGATAAAAGAGCATATCAAGGTTAGAAAAGCAAAATATGCTGACATATTAGGAAAAGTTTGTAAAAATACATTTAGAGCTGAGTAAAAATACAATAAAAGCTGAGAAAAAATTGTAAAAATACAATAAAAGCTGAGAAAAAACAAAAGGTAAAATCATAAGGGACAGCCCAGTGTGGTGTGGCACAGGCCTTTAATTCCAGAACTCAGTAGGCTGAGGCAGGAGGATTGCCTCATGTTTGAGGCCAGTCTGGGCTACACAGTGAGTTCAAGGTCAGCCTGAACTACACAGTGTGACCTGTCTCAAAAACCCAAAAATAAATAAATAACAAAGTAAAATTGTAAGGGAAGAAAATCACACCAATGAGCCAGGCCGCTAACACTTGTGTTCCCAGAGGCAACTACAGTTTTAATATCCTTGAAACCATTGTTATGTTCTAGACAAGAGTGTTCAAAATACTAATGAAACTATACCCTAAGTACAACCACCGTGGAAATCAGTGTGGAGATTCCTCAGAAAACTAGGACTATATAACAGTTTTGGAAGCATGGCCATTTTCATAATGTTGGTTCTTTCTATCCAAGAGCAGGGGATATCTTTCCATTTTCTGATATCCTTTTCAATATCCTTTTTCAGAGTACTGTAGCTTTCAATATATAGATCTTTGACATCCTTTGTCAGATTGATTCCTAAGTATTTCATTTTTTTTTGGATGCTACTGTAAAAGGTGTTATTTCCATAATTTATATCTTAGTGAGTTTGTTGTTTGTGTACAAGAATGCTGTTGTTTTTGAGCGCTGACTTTGTAGCCAGCTACACTGCTGAATTTGCTTAGTAACTCTAGTAGTTTTTGGGAAGAGTTTTTGGGGTCTTCTATGTAGAGTATCATCTCATCTGCAAATGTTAAAAATGGAAAGTGCTCAAAAGGAAAGAACAACTGAGGTAGGGAAAAGGAGAAAAGAAGGGAGAAGATATATATATATATATATATATATATATATATATATATATGATAGACAACTATAACACTAATCTCAGTTCATCAAAGAGAACAGTTTGCTTTCATTGATCGATCATTTTCTCATGACTAAATCTTGTAATCTGAACAACTACTTTGAAGATAACAATACGTAATATATTAACCTGTGTTAATTTCCTATTATTTTGTTTTGAAATTCTGTACCATAATTTTTAATTTTTGTTACTGTTTTAAAATTAAAAAATAAAACTAGGACTAGAGGTTCCATTTGACCCAGCTATTCCCCTCCTTGATGTCTTCCTGAAAGAATTAAAAGCATCATACCACAGCAATATATGCACACCCATATTCACAGCAGCACAATTTATAACAGCCAAATCTTGGAAACAGCCCAAATGCCCATCAACTGATGAATGGATAAAGCAGATGCGGATTTCTTTGTACAATGGAGTACTACTCTGCCATAAAGAAGGATAAGCTTGAGACACTTTAGTAAATGGATGCACCCTGAGACCATAATCTTAAGTGAAATAAATTGGACACACATGTAAATACCACATTGTGTGTAAATAAGGACCAACATGTGTATTAGGTATTCTGAAATAGGAAGAAAATGTTCAAATGGAAAGGGGAAAAAGAAGAAGGTGAGGAAAGAAAGGAAAAGTAAAAAAAAAAAAAACCATGAGGAAAAGAGGAAAAAATGGAAACAAAGCTTTTGTAAATGGGGAGAGGAGGATGGATTGAAGGGAGGGCAGGGAGTGGGGAAAAAAAGATACACGATATATCACGTACAGGAACAAACTGTCTATGAGGAATATGATCATTATATATATTTAAAATGCATTAATAAAATTTGATTTAAAAAATATAATAAAATCAAATCTCACGAGATCACCCCCCAAAAAAAATTATACCCTGAGAATCACAGTCCTGATTTAAGTAATGGTACCAAATATTATCTCCCTATTTCAGAAGGCAACATAAAATAACGTAAACTTAAAAGACAGGTCATAATAAAAACAGCCCCGCTCTCCAATACATTTACTTCAGCATATTTACAAGACAGAGGGTGTGCCCTGCCTGACCTGTGGCCGGGTTGACGCTGGCAGCGATGTGGAAGTGACACAGGGCGTTGGCATGGTGGGAAATGTGTCTCTGGACTTCGTGCGTGGCCGTCTGGTCGGGCATCAGCTCAGTACGAGTGACAAGGACAGAAGATCTCCGCTGTCCTTTCCTCAAATTCTTCAAATGGTGTATTGTCTAAATCAGAAGGATAATTGCTGAGCCCAACTCCACAAAGCTATTAAATGCCAAGCGAAGAACTCTTTTCTTCTCGTGGTACTAGATACGGATTCTGTTGCCTCCTGTATACCAGACAAACACTCTACCACTGATCTCATCCCCGTGTGCTAAAGAACTCTAAATTATTAAGGATTTTAAGATTTTCCTTCCTGTAGAACCCGACCACTTTAAGAACCTACTTGGCTAAGAGTCCAGTAGCAGGGAAGTCCTCCTCAAAGCGTTGCTGGGATGCAAACTGAGACCTTGGCTTGCGCACCTTTGTGTGGGTCTACGTGGACCTGGGTCATGTCCCGCCTGGATGACCTTCCCGTCACAGCATAACCCCCACAAACAGTACCACTCCCTCAGTTTGTCACCCCCAGTGCCATCCTCTACAATAATCTCCCTTTCTTTTACTTTGTTCCCCAGTCAATTAAAGAAATTGCAACACATTATCAATTCTTTCTCCATTAAAGTAATACTCTGGCCCTCTTCAATTTCTTTAACTTTCATGCCTTTTCCTATAGAAAACAGTGTCGGTTCAAAGATGTGGTCTCCCATGGAGTTGCTTACTTTTTAGACCTCCTGGGTCGAAACTGTCCAGCGAATTATTTTCAATAGATTTTTTTGTTTGGTTTGGTTTGGTTTTTGAGACAGGGTCTTGCTATGTAGTTCAGGCTGGCCTTGAACTTGTGGAGATCCTCCTGCCTCAGCTTCCTGAGTGCTAGGACTAAAGGCATACACAATCATTGCCAGCTTCAATAGATTTTTGACAAGTATCATGATTTTAAATTAGACTGGCAAGGTTAATCTAACAATAGCTAATTATTTTCTCCTAAAAACAAAAACAGTAACTTAAGAATATACCATTATATAGACCTAGCAGTCAGGAGTTTTGTAGGAGAGGATATCAGAAAGTAAAACAGTTCCTAAGTCAGATGAGTAAGCTTTTTTTCTTTTAAAACTCATCTCAATATTATTAACAACACTATTACAACACAGTAAAAAAAACTTGTCAAATCACTGATTACATGTTTACTTATATTTTTGTTTTATCTTATATCCCAGCTGGTATTAAAACAAACATCTGAGAAGCAGTTTATTGGATAGAAAGTTGTCTAAAACTTCAGTCTCCTAAGTCTTACATGTAATTTGGAAATTAAATTTACAGAAGTATACATAAATGATCTTAGAAATCTAGTTAACCCTTTGTCACACTATTTTTCAATATCAAAAGACAATTTGAGGTGTTCTGAACTCTACTTTTAATTCTCCTTATGATTTCAGTATTGAAAAATGGCACAAATAGTGCCCAATCACACAGAACCTGCCTAATTTATAAAATACCTGAAAGAACCACACCCTCAAACTACCAAGCTTATAAAGTATTTCTGGAAAAAAAAAAAAAAAGTATTTCTGCTTGGCAGCAAAATAACACAGTGTCTGTGGCCATGCAACCGTGAAACTATTAATGTAAACTGACAATGTACACATGTAATCAGCAGAAATTTCAGAGCACATGAAGTGTACAAAACAAGTTATAGTATATTTCCATGTGATAGAACCTCAATCTTATAAAGAAAAATATACATACACACATGACTGGAATGGTCATTTTATAAATTCCATAACTTTTTTCCTTTCCTTAATCTAATCTTAGAATAAGTGAACATTCCTCATGTAATAGAAATAATTACAAGGAAAAAATAGCCTATGCTTACTATCAAAAATTTCCGGAAATTCTGAATGATGTGTATATTTTGTTTTATTCCTGAATCAAAGACAGTACTTTATGCAATATTATAAATAATCTAATTTCTTATAAAGTACTTTCATTTCATGCTTTATTTTAAAAATGAAAGCTATTTCACTTTCAAAATATTTAACCATGAATAATATATCAATATTTCACTTGTTTCTATTTTAATAATTATTAAGAACAATAATCATTTTAATTAAAATAAAAGTAAAATTTAGCCTGGCATGGTGGCACACATCTGTCATCTCAGCACTCGGGAGGCTAAAGCAGGAGGATGGCTATGACTTTGAGACCAGCTGGGGCTACATAGTGAATTCAAGGCCAATCTGAACTAGACAGCAAGACCGTCTCAAAAACAAAACAATCCCCAAAAAAGTAAATTAATCTTTATAAAACCAAAATCACTTTTGATTACAAGTTATTATAAGGACCTTTAGATTTTTCCTTTAAATCAAAGCCACTTACTCCTACTCCTGGCATCTGACATGCAAAAGGAGAGGTTACTGTTACACTGCTCCCTTAGACCACATGTCTGAAATGACTACTCTCTGCATTGGCTGTGTAGTGACCTGAGCTCCCTCACAAGCATAGACGAGTGAGAAATACTGCTGCAAACGCCATCATATGCACACTGTGAGTACCATCTGCACCTAGGCTACGACCTTCCAGCACCGTCTTAAGCAACGATACCTCCAGAGCGTGCTGGATCCTGTCTTTGTGTCTTCCGGTGTGAGAGAGGGGGCTGGCGATGCTGGAAGTGGTGGTCTCACAGATCTGCTCACCCATAAGACAGTCTTCTGGCAGCAGGGTTTCTGCCCAGAGCCGGCACACACCATCATGGCATGAAGTTAGTAACACGTTACAGACAGAGCCTCTGACAACAAAAGAATTGAGCAGCAGTTGCTATGGACAGCAATACCACCAGTTAATTAAAGGGTATTAATATCAGTTCTTCACACATAAGAAGGACATTAGTGTAAAACGGTAACCAATCAAAGAGCTCAAAATCACACAGTCACTGCACACGTCATGAAGACCAGGAAATGGTCTGGACAAAGCCAACAGAAACGAATGCCTGACTGTGCACGTGCTGCTTGGAAACTAAAGCTTACTAGATGCAATATCAGTATCTTCTAAACAAAACTAGGCAGCACAAGAAAACTAACCACTGTAAGTTACAGAGTAGTCCTAATAAAAGATCATTAAATGTATTAAACTATCTGGCTTATGGCAGCAGTTTATCATTTTGCATTACCCTCTCATAACCCAAACAGTTATGAATAGCTAAGGACACATCTTCATAACTAAGCTGCAAGGAGGACATCATTACAAACTATAAATCAATGTCCGATCAGTTAAAATAAGTACAAATGTCATAACATGAAGGCGCTGAAGCACTCCAACCGCTACGGGAGGCTGTGCGGGCACAGCCATGAATACTGTACCGCAGTAGGAAGCAACACACATCTAAGTAGCCAGGGTTCTGTAGCTCCTTGATGAAGAACAAAAACATCTTTTATCCTTTTAAAAAATGCTTAGTTGGGGATATGGCTCAGCAGCACAGTGCCTGCCTGGCAAACGCAAGGTCATGAGTTCAATTCCAAAAAAAAAAAAAAGTTTACATAGAATTTGATTCGATTAAAAGTTTAAAAACTATTCTGCAAATGTTTTCAATACAAATAAACAGACTATATCTTTTATTTGCAATGCAAAAATGTATACACTTCCCATGTTTTCTGAGCACATCCGTAATGTGTGCAGTTTCCTGTCAGGTGTACACTGCTTTGGGGCGTAGTTAGCAGATGAAATAACCCTCCCTCAGGAAAGGCCACGGATTTCTAATCAAGCCTCTGCGTGTCCAATGCCTTTCTTGGATACGCACATTCGATACCACATCATTCACAGGCACTGTTTTATAATTTCTAGATACCTACGGCCAGCCCTCCACGGCCATGGGTTCCATATCTATGGATTCAACCAACTATAAATGGAAAACAGTTGCAGGAAAAAATCATATCCTCACTGAATATGCGCACTTTCTTCCTGTCATTCCCTAAATGATACAGTGTAACACTTATTTTCATAGCACTGACATTGTATGAGGTATTACAAGTAGTCTAGAGGTGATTTAAAGTAACAGGAGGAGGAGTGGGGGTTAGATGTAAATACGCCACCATTTGATATAAAGAACTGATGATTGTAGCACCTGTGGGGAATCCCAGAACCAATCCCCAAGGGATACTGAACAACTGTAAGAAAGACCACTTTGAAATGAGTGTGGTGGAGTATGCTTGCAACCCAGCAAAGGGAGGGAGCAGCTGAAGGTTTACTTAAGCCCAAGTTTGGATCAGCTGGAAAGAACAGGAAGACACTGTCTCAAGGAAAAAGAAATTTTAAAAAGGAACAGCTTGTGATTGGCAATGGGAGAACATGGGATTTTAGTGTAACATCAATAAAAATCCTTTTTTAAAAAATTCTTCAAAGAGGTCCTGTTGTTAGGTCTAAGATCAGAAAAGCACAAGCTGGCCACTTTCTCCACCACCACATGGCCCTCCGGCCTGCACACCACTGACAGTTTAAGGCCATGTTATTCGTGCTCAGTGTGTGCCTCCTGTCACTTGCACAGATACTCTTCCAGTCCTGCAGCTGCTACTCCAGGTACCAGCCGCGCTGCCTGGGCACACTCTGTGTGGAGCACTTCACACCCACAAAGGCACTTGAGTTTCACCACAACTCAGAGCCAGTGCTTGCTATCCCCCACGCGCCCTACAGAGGGAAAAGATGAGAAAGAGAGCACTTAAAAATGAGTAACAAAGCCAGGCGTGCTGGTGTACACCTGTGATCCCAGCACTTGGGAGGCTGAGGCAGGAGGATCGTTGCAAGTTCGAGACCAGTTTGAGCTACAAAGTGAGCTCAAGGCCAGGCTGAACTGCATAGTGGGACCCTGTCTCAAAAAGACAAAAAAAAAAAGTCACAAGCTCGCAAAGCTAGTGACAACAGCAGGGCTTCAACCCAGAGCCTGCTCTGTTAATCACCACCATGTCAATACAGTCAAAGGGTTTTACTTGCAGTATTTTTATAAGTACATAAGCAAACAAAGACCCATGATATGTGCATCTCACCTGGGCATATACTTGCTAGTTTTACGCCAGGAAAAACCCGTCACTGCTCGAGGATGTGCCAAGTAAACGAAGGAGAACTGGGTGGAGGCCTGTCTCCGTTTCACTTCCTGATGGTCCTGAGGTATGATTGATGACTTCCAACCAGTCATGGGGTACCACACTTTCAAAAGACAGTCGTCCTGCAAAATAGTTACATCAACATTTCAATTGTTCTGTACACACACAATTCAAAATGTAAGTGATGTGAAGTTTTTCAAAGTTAAGATACAGTGTGTCTAAAAACTACTATGTGACCCATACATAGGAGAAAACCACATCCAAAGTGCCATCTGTTGCTCTAAAGAACACTATTCTTGAAGACAATGGACAGTGTGTTTATCAGCAATCTTCTCTGCACACTCTCCAGTGGAGACAGACACCAAATCCCTTCGAAGACCCATGGATCACTGAGGAGGAAGGTGCCTGACACTAGCAGTGTGGGTAAGAAGGTGACGCATGGCCTCTGCTCAGTCCCTGTCAGCATGCGCTCCTCTGTGAAGGGGTCCACAAGGGTGAGGCTCTGCTTACAGATAAACAGGTTCCTGTTCTAAATCAGGACTCGGCAGGCTTTTTCTACAAAGGGCCAAACAGGTCCGTGACGTGCTTGTTTCCTTTCATAACCCCCTCAAAATATAAAAGCATCCTTAGTTCAGCAGCTCATGGTATCCTGACTCCCACTCTAAGTGACGAGAAAGCTTCTAGGCAGCTGTCAGGAATCATTTCCGTGTCCATTTAAGATACTCACAGGCAAAAAGAGACACTGACTTTATCATTCTACCTAGTTCTGACCATTTTGTGACAGGTCTTTCTCTTTTTAACAGAAACTTGTCTGCTTTATGGTACTTCATCCTTAACAGTGAAAAGTACATGGAGAGAAAGAACAAATGCCAGCATTTATGCAAAACTATCAATCTCTAAGAAACACTGAAATGACGTATTCTTGAAAAGTATGCGGAGATCTAGTACTTTCATGTGGGCTAGACAAACACTTGCGTGTTTTCAATCCTGGCACTCCCTCTCCACCTACACCCACAATGAAATGAAGCCTCCAATAATGTCTCACCTGTTTGGCTATTTGAATCCCACAGCAAGTCCTTTTAAGCACTTACTCTGAAACAACTGCCCAACAATGTCCTAGCCACTTTCCTCTGGGACCTTCTGCATCTCAGCACTGTTCTCATGTAGTCACAAGGACAGCACAGTTCATGGCAGTGGATTCAGATGATCTGTATGCCAAATCTCACAGCACCTCCCAGTCCCTCGGTAGTCACAAAAGAGGCGAGAGCCCCATGAGCAGCGGTACGCTAGCCCTTCTCCCCTTCCCTCCAGCTCCCTCTCTTCTGTCCACTGCCTGAAACTCTCATTAGCAATCAAAATATTCCCAACTATTTAGAAACTAAACAATTCTAGCTTATAAGGAAATGTTTCAAAAATATGAACCATAAAAATGAAACCACAATGTATCAATGTAGAAGGGTTACAGTGACATCAGTGCTCAGGAGGAAAGGGACAGCTTTAAACGCTGGCCTGAATGAAGACGGGAGGTCTTCCGTGCCTAAGGCATTACCTTAGGCAGCTAGTGAAAGAAGTTTTTAGTAGGACCCACTGGAGACAGATGAAAGAGCCCACTGTGAGTGAAGCCATTGCAAATACAAGTGAGGAAGAATAAAAAGCAGCTAAATGAAAAACAAAAAGTAAAGAGAAACCAGTGAATCCAAAACTAACTAAAAAAAAAAAAAAAACAATGAAACTGATCATTCTCAATCTACAATGACCAAAACTAGTTCTAGAGAAACACAAATTACCCGTATCAAGAATGAAAGAAGAGACATGACTGTGGATCCTACAAACATTACAAGACAAGTGAGCGAGGCTGGGGATGTAGCATGAAAGGCCCTGGGTGCAAAGACTACCGTGAAAGAAGGCAGGGAGGGAGGGAGGAAAAAGAAAGAAGAAAGAAAAAGTATTATGAGCAATTTTATATTACAAAATTCAATCATTAAGGTAAAACAGACAAATTCCTTCTGAATTTCCAAAACAGGCAAAGGAAGACATAGAAAACCTAAATAGTCTTACATCTATTAAGAATGTTTGCTGTAGTCATACTCAAACTAGCCTGTAGCTCTGGAAAAAGAAATTTTGAAAATCTAAAACTAAAACCCTAGACCCAAAAGACCTCACTGATGAATTTTAGCATATATGTGAGAAAACAGTAGCACACATCCTACACACCAGGCAGCTGCACTGCAAGGGAGGCCTAGGAGAGCGCCTTCTAACCGACAGGGAGCGAGCACAGAGCAGCTGCTACCCGGACCAGCTGGGCAGCAAGGAGCGAGGGCAAAGGCAGCGCTCCACGATGACAGAAATGTCCTACAGCCTAATGGCGACAGCTAGATGGGTCTTCAAATTTGTCAAAAAGCAGTGAAACATACATTCGAAATATATTTAATTTTTTGTAAATTATATCACAAAGACTCATCTACAAGGGATTTTTTTAATAGAAAAAAAGATGCATTTAGAGTTCATTAGTTGTCTAAGTTAGATTACAGTACACTTACTCATATAATACAAAATTATGTCATCTTCATAAAAGAACACAGATGTTTGTGAACTAATATGAAACCTACCTACAATATGTTAGGAAAATCAGGCCAAGAACCCAATTTCATTTGAGTATGCGTACACACACACACTTCTGCACGTTCATGAGGCGTCAGGGAGTCTGAAAGAATACACAGCGCATGAGCAGAGAAACGATGGCCGCTTTTGATTGCGAGCTGGGCCGTCTGGCAGGGGAATTTAATTCTCTCTGCACATTTTTAATACTAAATTCATATTATGTTTTTAAAAAGACGCTAAAAATATTTCCATCTTGAAGCAATAAAAAAGACCGATAAGTCAGCGTTTTTTTAATGATGCTTTTGGCACGGTATTTTGCTGGGACTCCAGGTATGCACTACCACAGCAGGCAGTCAATTCTTAAATCAGAGCACTGAATTGACGAACAGAGCAGGACTCTCAGAGGCATAAAGTTTCTATAACACCCTGAGGCCTTCCCCTCTCTTTCCTTCCCAAATCACCTTCCCTCAAGAAGTCTGGTCCCAGTCCTTGCAAAGTCCATTTTGTTTTGTTGTTTTTAGTCAAAGGGGTAAACCTCTACTAAACTTTTTAAATAGAAATCAGAACATTTTAAATCATACATAAATTTTATAAAATAACCAATTGTTACTTTTAAAAATTCAAATATAGCTTTTTGGGGAAAAAAACAGAATTTCAATGAAATCTTTTAGCAAGCAAACCAAAAAAAAATTTTTTTTAGTTTCTTGAGCTAAGGATTTAATCAGATAGGTCTTGTGGGGAGAAATGGCTAATTAGTACGGTTTTACCTTAAACTCAGATAAAAATTCCAAATACTCTTAAGCCCAAGAAAAATTTAATTTACCACATTTACTTTTTAAACCAATCTCATCAGCAAAAGTGCTTGACAAACTCTAATATTAAAACCCTGAAGTTCACTGGACGTGAGTCACAGGACACCCAAGCGGAAGCCCTGAGGCGTGGGATGGGTGGGTGAAGATGCACGTGTGTCGCCGTCTGTGTCCTGGGCTCCGGGAACGAGGCTGTACTGACAGACGGGGAGCACATGTGCGGGGCACAACTACCCAAAGTTCCTAAGCCCCTTTCTGTCCTTTTTATCAACAGAATCTATATCAGACATAGTGTCTTTCAAAACATGTAAAGAGGGCCATGGATCTAGCTTAGCAGCATAAGCGCCTGCCTGGCAAGCACAAGGTGCCGAGTTTGACTGCTAATACCAAAAAGCAAACAAACAAAAAACATACATATAAAGAAACAAGTTTTGTAGCTGGGTGTGGTGGCTCATGCCTTTAATCCCAGCACTCGGGAGCCTGAGGTAGGTGGAGCGTTGTGAGTTCGAGTCTGGCTTGGGCTACAACGTGAGCAAGACCAGTCCGAGATACATAGTGCAACCCTGCCTCAAAAAAAGTAGGCCCGGGAGTTTGGCTCAGTGGCTTAAGCGCCTGCCTGGCAGGCATGAGGTTGTGAGTTCGATCCCTGATACCAGGGGGGAAAGAAATGAAAAACAAGCTCTGGGATGCCAAAACATATTCCCTCCACCCTCCAAAGAGTCTTACCAATGAAGCAGTCTTAGGTTTCCACAAGAATTAGGAAACAATTGGCTCTCAGAGAATTGAGTAGAAAAAGCTTAAGAAGACAGGACAAAAACAATGGGGAAAGCGTTCTACCACTGCCACTGTGCTGGGAAAATGCAGAGGAAAAAGACTGAGCATCTTGGAGGAGACAAAGCGACTGCCCTGAGGCGCAGCAAACACGCTGCTGTGGTCAGGATTCACCTGCTGTGGTCAGGACTGGCTGGGACCAATCAATTTCCATCTCCAGCACACAGGCATCTGGCAGGGGGCGGGGATATCAGGGATGTGGGTTCAGAAGCAGAGGTTCCAACAGTGAGTACTGATTACAAACATGGGCCTTTAATACAGTAGTTTTCAAGGGCCAAATGACCCCAGCAAGAGACCAGATGCCCTAAAACAAGCCCAGCATGCAAGCAGCTGAGGTAGAGGGGAGGCAAACGTCACACAGGTGCTAAGTACAGTGGTAACCAGAAATGAGGAATCTGGGAAGAGAGCAGCCGGGAAAGGGAACACAAAGGAAGATAAGCAGCACCTTCCATGGCTGGGTGAACACAGCAACAGTTCTTCAGGGAGGGAAGGGGTCCTTCAATTTGAATCAACTCAAACCCAGGTGTGGTGGTGCACGCCTATAAATCCCAGCACTCAGGAGGCTGAGGCAGGAGGACTGCTGCAAGTCTGAGACGAGCCTGGGCTACAAAGTGAGCTCAAGGCCAGCCTGAACCACATAGCAAGACCCTGTCTCAAAAAGACCAAAAAAAAAATTTTTTTTAATCAACTCACCAAGGACCCAGGGCCTCAAGCAGGCTAGGCCAGTTGTCTACCACTGAGACACACACACCAGCCCAACTACACAGGAGGATTCTTAACCCAAGCCAGTCACACACCCAGTAACACATTTCCTAAAAAACCACTTCTTACTCAATACTTTTCAAAACACATCAGACTTAAAAACAAAATCAGTTTGCAACATACAAATGGTTAGGAACTATGAGCTATTCACTCCCTATACAACTACAGAACAGTAACAAGATTCCGTCAAATAACAAGTATTTACTGAATGCAGGCACTATGTGAACTGACGGTGATATAACTGGGGCAGGTTGTAAGACAGAGACTATGAATCTTTCTCTGAAATCACCAGTGTTTTTAGTAATTTTTTAATTTTGAGACAGTCTTGCTAAGTTGCCAAGGCCAGGTTTGAACTTGTGATGCTCCTGCCTCAGCCTGTCAGAGGGCTAGAATGACAGACATGCACAGTACACCCAGCTGACAAGAAATTTTCTAATCACACGGAACTTATTCTCTGGAGGGAAGGCTACATTAAGTAAGCACACGAATTACTGTTTTAATTACAACTGTGATAGGTGCTAAAAAAAAGAAGCAGGGGACACCAGGAAAGCGCTGAACCAGGGGATGTGAGCTTGTCTGGGAGCCCCGAGGTGTGCCTGAGAAGCGATTGTTACATTCAGAGCAGAGAGACTCACAGAAGAAGGCCAGGCAAAGAACAAGGAAGGCCGAGCACTCCCAGGACAGGAGGGAAGCCCTGAAAGCAGCCAAGTGCACGCTGGCAGGTCCTGGGCAGGGCAGGGCAGGGCCTGCAGTGCAGAGACAGCGGCAGGGCCACACACTCCACCTCCGCCCACCGTCCAGCCAGGTGCAGGGCAGTCCCACCGTGCTGTGTGGACAGGAGCCCCGAAGAGCGCACTGGACCAGCTCTGCGAGTCGCCCAGGCTCTGCCTGCTCAGACTCGAGAAGTCAAAGCACAGCTGCTGGCTCTAACCATTCACAAGTTCAGGCAATGCTGAGACATGAGTTCCACAGAGGACAGATCCAGCGGGTTTCCCCATGGTCAACGAGCTGAACCAGCTCGAGAGCAGTGAGTGCTGCTGGCCAAAGTCCAGCGTGCAAGGGAAAGAAAAGACGTGGCCAGGATTGATGGAAACCTGGTCTCCCATGGGCCCAGGAGGCCATCCCAAAGACTCAGGCACCAGAACGAAATGGAAAGCCTCTGACAGTTATGAGCAGAAGAGTGACACGATTTGATTTATGTTACAAAACGATCACTCCAGTTGCTGTCTTGAAAGCAGAGAAGAACAGCGAAAACACGGGGAGCTACTGTATGAACATCTGAAAATAGTAACACAGGTGACAAGCGGTGGTGGTTGCAAGCAGGCATCGTATGGGGGTGAGGGTGTGAGCAGACTGTGGCTGCATTCTCCAGAGTGCTAACAAGCACAGGAACTGTGAAAGTCGTTAGCGTGGAAAAGTGGCATTTAAGCCAAGCATACAGCCTCACACCTGAAATCCTGGCATTTGGGGAGCCTCAGAAAGAAGGGGGACAAGTTCCAGCTCAGTCCAGACAACTTAGTGACTTCAGGAGATTCTGTCCGGAGTGGTCTGGGGATGCGGCTCAGCACAAAGGCCCAGAGTTCAATCCCCAGTGTATGTGTGCTGGGGGGAAGGGTGTTTTAGAGCAAAAGTCCAAGCAATGAGTACCAGGCTCCAATAGTGAAAAGTAGCCGAGATGAGGTGATATCAAAAAGCTAAGAGGAGAGGCAGGGCACAGACCATTGTTAGGGTCACAAAAATACCCTGCAGGGCATGAAGGATGGAGACCTGCCGTCATAAATGATCCCAAACCCACAGTACGGCAAGTAAAGAGGGACCCTGATGCAAGTGCCGACTCCAGGCGTAACCAGCTGCCGACATGGCCACCCAACACAACGCATATCCCTGAGCTGACAGGGCAGAACTCTGAGTGTCTGCGGCTGGAGTCCCACCCTCCCTGTCTTCTTCCCAAATGCTGTGAGCCCAAGACTGCTCTCCTAAAACTGAAGGCTCAAAGAAAAAAAGTAGAAGTAGCCAGTTGTGTTGCTGAGAGGTAAGCTAAGAAGAAACCGCAGGCTGCAGTAACAGGAAGTCCCCATGACCCTTTCAGAAGAGTAACAGTAGATGGGCTCCATGGAAACTGAGGGGAAAACGGGAGCCAGTGCCCACAGCAGCCTTCTCAGGTCCCACCCGGTGGGTGGCACGGCTGGGAGGGACAGCAGAGTGTGCGCTGTCACGAGCTGTATGGCAGTGAGCGGGGTTGCAGCTACACTGTGTGCTATCTGGGTTCATGCAGGCTGCCGTGCGTGACAAAGGTCATCCACGGGGCGCAGAGCACAAACGCTTACTTCCCCTGGGTTCCAGGGCCCGGCACGGGCCACCTCCTCACTGTCCTCACACCACGACAGAGCAGGCTCTCAGGTCTCAGGGCAGCAGTGACCCCAACACACAGGCCCACCCTCGTGACCCTGTCTAACCCCAAACCCTCCCACTTGCTGTCCAAATGCCATCACCGTGCTATCTGTTCAGGACTTGCACACAGAAGTGGGGAGGAAAACATTCAGTTGATGAGCCCACGTGAGACCTACTGAGAAGGGAAACCCGACCTGAGTAGCAGGAGACGCACAGAGACATCCTTGATCAAGGACCAGGTGGGCACAGTCGTGAAAGAGGAGCCTCTCAGGCACAGCTCCCACTGCATCCACTTTCTCAAGCAAGAACTCACAGGGCACAAATGCTGAAGCAGGGGCCCAGGCTGTCGCAAGGAAGCCACCAATACCCCAGGGCACAGAACGTGTTTTAAATACCTGCAGAACCAAAAGCACAGCCCTGCAAGGGGCAAAGTCACTTTGGATCCACACACTTATAGCCAAGAGAACTCCCAAGGACTGCACCCAAATGCAAGGTAAGACCAGCTATAAAACCCTTCTTCACAGGGAGAGGGCAAGGCTAAGCACCACATTACAGCTGGCTGACAGGGAGATGCTCCTCTGGTGTGGTAAGCACAACACCGGCCTCGGGAGACCCAAGGCACACTCATGTGGGCCAGCAACCCGCAGTGGAGGGCATGCTGCCAGCTCTGCTCCTCGGGGAGGCCCGGGCTGCGGGCGTCTGCTCCACTGTCCTGGAGACCACAATCATGCCCCTCACTCCCTATCACAGCAGCTGCTGGAACCATACTGCTGGTTATTGTAAGTTCTTCTTAATAACACAAAATTCACTTTGAGTTGAGAGCATCCCTGGATGCTTAGAAGAAGTTAGATAAACTTCTCCTGGAATAACCAATATTAAAAATTTGTAAAAAATCAGGAGCCAGGGACACATAGCTCAGCAGCACAGTGCCTGCCTGACAAGCGCAAGGTCCTCAGTTTGATTCATTACACACGTACTACAGATATTAAGGACAAAGTATTCTGCACAACTTTTTGTAAACAAATGTATGCATTTAGATAAAACTGACAAATTCTAGACAAATAAGACTTTCCAAAACAGACATAACAAGAAACAGAAAATCTAGCCCTAAAACTGAATTCCACAAAGAAAACTCCTGGTCCAGATAGCTTTGTTAGCAAATATTTACAAATAAACCACCGATCTTAAAACAAACTTTCACATAGTAAACAAAAGGGGCCACTCAGCCCAGTGTGAAAGTCAGGGTACACCTGTAATGGCAGCTACTCAGGCGGCCGAGGCAAGGCGGTTAAGTTCAAGCCAGCCTGGACAGCTTAGCAAGAGACTGTCTCAAAATAAAATTTAAAACGGGCTGTTGCTATAGCTCGTGGTACAGAACTTGCCTAGCATGAACAAGGCCCTGAGTTCAAGCCCCAGTAACAGGCACAAGTGTGTACACGTGCGCACATGCAGAGGAACTTTCCAGCCCATTGAAGTAAAGCCAGCATAACATCAACATGAAAATCTGGTGCTCACTTTGGCAGCACATATACTAAAACTGGAAAATCCATCAAGGACATTACAGAGACATAAAATACACAAATTCAAGGTCAGCCTCAGTAACATATCAAGACTCCATCTCCAAACAAAACAAAACAAAACAAAACAAAACAAAACAAAACAAAAGCCAAGAGGGGTGCTGCACCCCTGTGATCCCAACACTCTGAGAGCTGAGGCAGGAGAATCAGGCCAAGGGCAGCATCGGCAACTCAGAACCAAAGTCCTGAGTTCAACCTCCAGTACAACAACAACAACGAAATAGAAAAGGAAAAATTCACTGGCCAAGTCTTACTCTAACACACAGCTTCCTCTCATAAATCTTAAAAGATTAGCAAACCATGCCCAGGAAAAATACAAGGTTTATTTATTAACATTTGAAAATTGGTATATGTCTTTCATATTAAAAGATTAAGAAGAAAAATAATGATAATCTCATTACATGCAGAAACAGTATCTACTAAAACTCAACATCATTTGTCTTTTTTAATATGCAACATGCATTAAGTTTATAATTTTAATTGGCAAATAGATACACTACATCACCACCACTTTTTAAAATTTAACTTTTAAATATTAAGTTATTATTTAAAATTATTACTTTAAAATTTGCAATTTTAAAATAATTCAAATAAACTAAAAATAAAAGGAAACTCCTTTTATCTGTTAAAAAGAACCTATAACAAACATCAACAGTAAACAGGGAAAGGTATCTTTTCAAAACTGTAAAAAAAAAAGAGAGAGATCTTCTATCGCCACTTTTGTTCAATACTGTTCCGGTTTATAAATTGTGTCAACTTGAGAAGTGTAGCAGCTTAATTAAGTAAGGCAGCAGAGCTACATCCTGGGGTGTAGAGCACAAGCAGTTACCTGGCCATTGTGTCTATTTGAGAAGAGAGACTCAGCAGGGAGCCAGGGGTCTTACTTGGTAAACATCCTCATCCTGTGCAAAGGAAGGCAAGGATATTTGTGAAGCTACACCCACCCTTGGGGGGGGGGGTCCTGTGTACTATATAAAGGAGGAGAAGAGGCTTGCTCTTCCCCTTCCTTTTACTCTGGCTCCTTTTGCTGGGCTGCTGCCTTGAAGTGTTGTTCCTGTGCCATGCCACCCTGCCTTGGAGCCAGCTGATTGTGGACTGAAACCTCCAAAAACTGTAAGCTAAATAAACCTTTCCTTCCCTAGTTTGTGTGTCAGGTGTTTTGTCTCAGCAAGGAGTAAAAAGTAACCAAGACAAATACTAACTAAAGTTCCTTCTAGATTCTACAGCACAGAAAATAACATAAAATACGAGAGAGTTAGAAAAAAATCAACCAGGCCGGGAGGGTGCTGCACACCTGTAATCCCAGAACTTGGGGCTACGAGTTTGAGGCCAGCCTGGGATACAAAGTGAGTTTAAGGCCAGACTGAATTCTGTACAGTGAAATCCCATCTCAAAAACATGGGCAGAAAAAAGGATCAGTTAGACCTTTATTATTATGCACAGAAAAACCCAAAAGCATCTACAGATAAATTATTAGAATATGTATAGTATGACTGCCAAAAATAAAGCCAACAGATAAATATCTTAATATATAAAATTAAAATTAATTGCACTTCTACATATCAGTAACAATTACTGAATAAAATTTACATAATGATGTCATTTATATACAGCATTAAAATATCAAATACCTAGGAACAAATCTAACAAATGTTTAGTATTTCTACACAGGAAATTATAAAACATACTGAGAAAAATAAGAGCTATAGATAAGTTAATGGCAATGCCATGTTCATAGATAGGAAGACTAAATGTTGTAATGACACCAATTCTCCCAAACTGACCTATAGGACAGGGGCATTTTGGTAACAACAAAAATCAAAAGGTTTTCTACTTGTCCTATAAAATTTATCAAGCTTATTCTAAACTTATATGGAAATGCAAAGGGCCAAAAACAGATTACCTGGGGGAAGGAGGGAAGGAGAAGTAAAAGAACTGAGATGTGTTTCGTGTTTCAGGAACTCCCCCCGAGGAATGCGACCATTACGTACTTCAAATACAGACTAATAAAAATACACAAGTATTAAAAAAAGAATAGATAAACTAATTGTAGAGAAACAAGACAGGAAGACTTGCCTCACCAGACCTAATTTAAAAGGCACAGCATTAAGATAGGTGATCCTGCTACAAGGAAAAACAGTGAACTAGAGAAAAGAGCTCAGGAGCAGACCCACAGAACAGGGACATCTCACTCAGGACAAAGCGGTGACACAGAGTCAGGAGAAAAGGAGAGGCTCTGCAATAAATTATGCAGGACAACTGGGCAGCCACATGGGAAAGTTAGACTCGGCCTCTTCCTAGCCATAAATAAAAACTATTCCACACAGGTGCATGGATAAAATCAAGACATAAAAGACACCTTCAGGGGCCGGGGCCATAGCTTAGTGGCACAGTGCCTGCCTGGCAAGTGCAAGGTTCTGAGTTCAATTCTTGGAACCCCCGCTCCAAAAAAAAAAGGAAGAAGAAAAAAGACACCTTTGGTGCTTCACTGTACCCTGTCGTGCCTCGCTACTGTGGCATAATAGTTTCAACTGGAAGCATCTACACCTCTTTGCCTTTCACTTTCTAGGTGACAGAGTGCTGAGGACTGATGTCCCATCCTCACCACCCATGCCAATCACTGGCATGCATGAAAAACGTGTCAGGACTCCCAGGCTTGAGCTGTCAATACACTCAGTAAAGGGAATACTACCACACTCAGGAAGTGGATGCCTCGACCCAGGACATTCCTTGTGATTGTTCCCCGTAGTACTTACACTCAAATCCTTATCTCAAAAACAGAAAGCCCAGGAGGTATCATGAGTGTGGATGGAGAAGAACAATTGCTAACCACAATTAATTCTGTTTTTGTAACTGCTAGTTGAAGAAAATGCTTTAGCCAACAAAGTGGTACCATACACATGACTCTGTCCTACAAATCACAAATGTTCCACATCACTCAAGAAGTGCTGCGTATCTCAAAACACGCTTTATGCTCTACTTGTAAATTTTGAGTTCCTGGAAACACCAGTCAACTGCCCATGACTGCAGTCTTCTCGCTATGTTATACATTTCTCTGTCTATGATGTTCATGCAACTTCTGGGCAAGGTAATTATCCAACCACAAAACAGTGAAGTTGAATGTTTTCATAACCAGGGGTGAGGTGAAAAGGCTGTGGGTGAACAGTCATGTCTTAGAAAGCCTAACTTCACCTGCTAAAGTGAGATGTGTACATTTCAATTCTATGTACAGTAAGCAACCATTAAACAATTTATTCATATTTTAAATGTAATTTTGTTACAGAATGCATTTATTAAAAGTATACAATGCCTGTTATCACAAATTTATTTTTTAATCTCTTGAAAGTTTAGTTTAATAATTTACTTCCTTTGGAATTCTATGAATTTGATTTTATGGTTTTAAAAATCATCATACTGTGAAGTTACAGGTTTTTGATTTTATGGTTTTAAAAATCATCATAGTGCGAAGTTATAGGCTTCACTAGATTTCCACAAGATTCACAAGAGTAAAGCAAATCAGAAAAATCATAGTTTTGTTCTAGATCACTATATGAAATAGGAAAAATCTTCAGAATATGAAGATAGGAAAAACTAATTAAATGGAGCTCAGAAACCAAAGCCCTAAAGGAAACAAATTAATTCTGAAACACTAAAATTAAATATCTCCATCAAAAGATACTATTAACAAAGTAAATAAGCAAGTAATGGTGTGGCAGAAAATCTTCGCAAAACATAAACAAAAAAGCTCACATACGCTGAATAAAGACTTCTTACAAATCAATTAGAAAAAAAAAGATGACAACCACTTAAAAACAGGTATGGGATTGACCATTTTCTTTTAAATCACACATTGAAATATCCAATAAACGTAAGAAACGGTGTTTCACCTCATGAATAATCAGAGAAGGCACTTTAAAACCATAACGCTAATGGTGAAAATAACCACAGCCTGAGAGTCTGACCTTATCAGGGCTGGCAAGGAGCGGCAGGAGCCAGGGGACACAGTGGGAAAGTGCTGACTCACAGTCGCGTTGGACTGAGTGGACCGTCCACCTCAGTGCGGCCTAGGACACACACACACAAGGAAGCCACGCCTTGTGAACAGATGTGCACAAGATGTGCGTGCAGGATTACTTAATACACACGAGAAATGGCATGGATACCTGATAAATAGTACCATGACAACATCCATTTGGTCACAGGCTTAATTATAAGAGATTACATTTTTTTAATTTGAGAAGAAAATAATGGAGAATGCTTTCATAACAGAATTAAAAGTTTCCTAAACAAGATTCAAACTACATTTAATCTACCACATATTATGAGTATCTTTAAAGTCTTTATCTTAAAAAAAAAAAAAAACTGAAATATTTACAAATGAATGACATCAGGGCTATTAACCTACATAATACAACTGAGAGGGGTGGTATCACTGAAACAAAACCAGCTGGCCAGTAACTACTGAAACCAGGGGATGGAGAAGATGAGTACGCCACAATTCTGTGTTCATGCTTTCATTTAAGGCACCATAAACAGTGGAAAACTGAAGCCAAATTAAGAAATTGCATTTGCAACACATATAACTAACAAA
The DNA here is from genome assembly GCA_004363535.1 of Dasyprocta punctata. Lineage (NCBI taxonomy): Eukaryota > Metazoa > Chordata > Mammalia > Rodentia > Dasyproctidae > Dasyprocta > Dasyprocta punctata. Next base: position 43,408 of record RJWM01001820.1, on the reverse strand, counting down.
GGATGATGATCACAGTATAAGAACTCCCTCTCAGGGAAGCCATGCAGCCTCCTTGTGTGCTGGTGGAGGCTGTCGGCCAGGGAGAAGCAGCCAGGAAGCCGTGCGGCCTCCCTGTGTGCCGGCGGAGGCCCTGTCAGCTGGGGAGAAGCAGCGAGGAAGCCGTGCGGCCTCCCTGTGTGCCGGCAGAGACCCTGTCAGCCAGGGAGAAACAGCCAGGATGCCACCTCTGCCTCCCACTCCCCAACCGTGAGCAACTGGACGTGACACAGGCTGACATAATAACTGAAGTAGGGGAGCAACCTGACATTTATGTTATCTGATCAACTTTGCAGGCCTGGGGCCAGTGGTCTGGACAACTATTTAGAGGATAACAATGTGTAATATAGTAACAATTGTGGATTTCCTAACATCCTATTACTGTTTTGTTTCATTTTACTGTTCTGTTTTACTCCCTTTAAAATAAAATTTTAAAAATTAAAAAATGAGAAAAAGAAAAAAGAAAAACAACTCCTTCAAACAAAAGAGACCTATCACAGCTGGGCACAGTAGAGCATGTCCATCATTCAGCACCCTGCGAGGCTGAGGCGGAATCCCACATTCAAGCTCCGTCAGGGCAACTTAGTGAGATCCTGTCTCAGAATGAAAAATGAAAAAGGGCTGGGGATGTAGCTCAGTGTACAGGCTCTGGGTTCAGTCCCTGGTTATGGGGGGGAGTGGAGGCTGAGGCAGGAGAGTAACTTGGGCCCAGTAGTTCCAGACCAGTCTGGGAAACATAATGACATCCCATCTCCAAGGAAAGGAGGACTAACAGAAGAAGAGGAGGGGAAGAAAGGGAAGAAGAAACAAAGGAAATAGCAAGGGTTCATAAATAAAGGAAGAGAGATTCACATCCAAAAAGAACAAAGAAATTATGAATGTGCATACATGTGAAGCTACTGTTTTCAAAAAAAGTAATGAGATAGTAATTATATGACTCAAGACTCTAGCTGCATGGGGCTAGAGGACAATGGGACCCAGGAGGAAGACAAGGGACCCATCAGTTTTAGTCCTCTGTCCCCATGGCTAGTGGGTACACATGCACTTATTTATCACATCACTTACCAAGCCCTCTATATACTCTTTGAACTTAAGAAACTTTTTTTTTTTTTTTTTTTTTTTGCGGTACCAGGGATCAAACTCACAATCTCACGCCTGCCAGGCAGGCGCTTAAGCTACTGAGCCAAACTCCAGGCCTTATTTTTTTCGAGGCAGGGTCACACTATGTAGTTCAGGCCAGCCTTGCTTTACATTGTAGCCCAAGCCAGCCTCGAACTCACAACACTCCACCTACCTCAGCCTCCCGAGTGCTGGGATTAAAGGCATGCACCTCCACATCCGGCTTTTTATGAAACTTCTTATAATTTATAATGGAGCACTCAGAGAATAAGAAAAAACTCTTGGAAGTTAAAAATATCACAGCATGAAAATACCATTTCAAAGTTCAACCAGAAAAGCCCCCAGAAGTTAAATTTTAAAATAATGAGATAGAAAGCAGAGGAAGGGGAAAACAGTAAGTTTGAGGATTGGCATAGAAAGACCCCCGTGTGAATATGAAGTGATCCAGAGAGAGAGAAATGATGGCAGGAAAGGACGTGAGACGGTCTCCGGCAAGTGAACTCGGAGTGAGCACCCTTCAGACAGGACGCTGACGTTCTCTCACCTGAGGCGTAGGCACTGTGATCAGATTCCAGGCTCTAGGAGTGAGAAGACCCCTCAGTCTCCGGGCTAGAGATGGGGTGTATCTCACAAGTTCTGTGCCTCCCAACAGCAACACCAAAAGCCAGGAGGCAACAAAACCATGACTTCAAAGATTCGAAAGACAATGACATCCAGTCCAATTCTATGCCCACATGAAGCAAACGCAAGAACAAAGACAGAATTTCTCAGACATATAAGGCCTCAAATGTGTGTGCCTGTTCCATCAGAGGCATGTCCATCAGAGCAGGGGAGGTAAAATGGAAACAGCAGTCAGAACAGGGAATTTAGCAAAGGACAAGGCAAGGAGAATTCCAAGACTGCTGGAAAAAATCCTAAAATGCTTTTAAACTCAAAGAGAACATGTTTTGGGATATCACCTATGTGAGATTACACTGAGAAGATTCAGTCTATCAGGAATTCTAGGGATGAATTAGGTACACAGAAAACTAAACAAACAGTAAAGAAACTGCTGCTTCTGAAATAATTATTAATTATGAAGAGTATTTTATACAATCTTAATAATGTGAACACCACCAACTTGCCCAAAAATGATGAGGTAGGGAAGACTCAAGGAAGGAAGTGCCCACGTGCCCATGCCAGACACAGAGATGGGGCTGGGCAGGTCGGCTGGAGAACCAAGGCCTTAACCCCACAGCAGGAAGGCGAGCCCAGGGCCTCACACTGGAGCGTGAAAGGAGATACAAACAATGCGGCTCAACAACTGCCTTCAGGACACTGGAAACAGAAGGGAGAGGATGAGGCAGAGAATGCGGCTTTTCATTATGAATCCAGTGGAACAATCCACTTCCTAAACAGAACGACACATGCCATTTACAAAACATAAAAATTGGTTTCTAAAAAGATAAGGGAACTAAGGTCAGAGAAACGACTGGTCACTATTCTCCAAGCCACTACTCTCCAGGCACCTACTGTGTCGGGAACGTCAGGTGACCCTCTATCCTTGCACCATCTCTCCAGCGCACAACATAGCTTTCCTCCTCGGACAGCTTTCAGAGTAGGGTTATCTCAGGATTAGAGGAGAGACTTGAAAATGAAGGATGCATGAGGAACATTTTTAGTTTTTTTGTTTCTTTTTTATTTGTTTGGTCTTTTACCTTTCCAGCAGTAGCAAAATATTCACCATCTGGAGACCACTCCATCAAGTGTACAGATATGGAGGTTCTAAGAAAAACAAACTTAAACAGTTAGCATTTTTTAAATCAGACACATATGTAAATGATCCTGATTTCCATAACATCAAAGTTACAATTACCAGAACCCAAGTGTTTCTGCCTCCCTAAAAATTTCACCTTCCTAAACATCTAACAATTAAACCTCATCCAAAGTTTGCTTTGGAGAAAGCAGAATGAATGCAAATGCATTCAGGACACCCACATACACAACCCATCAGCACCTCACGTAACAGGTCAGAAACTGAACCCAGTGCCTTCCTTGGCTACCTGGCCTCTGCACATACCCTGTCACTCCAGCGGTGCAGCCACCCTTCCAGGGGAAAGTGTGACCAGCAACGCCTTCTGCAGCCACATTTCATCTGGTGTGAGTAGTTCCCACATGGCAACCCTATCAACTCCCAGCATCCCAGAGCTGTGAGTAGGAGCAATAAGCTACAACACAGACTGAAGAACGACATAATGGGTTTTGACAGAAAAGATCTATTTTCTAGGCTTCTAACTGCAATCATACCATCAAAAAATAAGCATTTTTGTAAAAGAGAACATAATTTAAGCAGCATTTTTTAAATTAATGAACATAACAACAGAGACACTAACTTGCACTGCCAGATGCACTTCCAATCATTTAAAATGGGAGGAACTTTATTGTCAACTTCTTCCTCCTCTTCCAAAATATCACCTCCTGGAGGAGCCCATAACTGAACAGAATCAGTTGCTGTCAACAATCTGTTATCTGGAAATTAAAGAATGTTCTGATGAATAAGCAAGGATTATCTATGGAAAGAAATGCACACATGGATTGCTGTTTAGTCATGTAACTATTTTGTGAAAAATAAGCAATACCATCTATGAAAAACACTTGGAGTTGAGTCTCCTAAAAAAGTAGGGGAAAAAAATGATGATCCCTAGACAAAAAGAATACTTCTTACAAAGACTTGAGAACAAAAAGAAAGCTTACTAAATGCCTGCCTGGCCAGCGCAAGGTCCTGAGTTCAAGTTCTGGTACCAAAAAAGAAAAAAAGAAAGCTTACTAGCAAAGAGCTATGATTATCAAACAAGTCTTAAAAACAAGAATCAAAAGCAAAAACAGAATGGCAAATTCCCAAAACTCTGAGTATAAAATGTTCTCAGGATAGCCAGGCTTGGTGGCACACACCTATAATCCCAGCATTTCGGAAGATTGGGCAGGAGGATCACCCCAAGTTTGAGGCCAGCCTGGGGTACACAGCAAGATACTGCCTCAAAAAGCAAACAAAACTAAAAAGGTTTTCAGGATGTAAGAAAAACTGCGAATTAATGGAATTTGTTTTCATGTGATAGCATATAAAAGCATCAATAATTTTGAGTGTAAAAGGAACAACGGCTATTATCATTAAGGGTTCTAATCTTTCTAAATTAAAGATACTGATTTCCTAAAATACAAATAATACCAAAAAAACGTGGAATATTTTTGGTCCCTGTTTTATTTACGATTTTGTTACTTATTAAACACAGTAAGAATAAGGTATAGAACATGTTAACAAAGGAAACAAGTCACTGTTTCTTGAAATAAAACATCAAAAGGGCAAAAAAGCATAGAATAGCATAGAACAGTAAATTGAGCACTAAGCAAAGCAGTGAGTTCAACAAAAAGAAAATACAACATTCATCATTTTCTTATTATGAAAGACGATATTACACTGTAATCATACATTTAAAACAAATTATTTAATTTTTCTAATTTCTAAGTATCATAGCTACATACCTTGAGGGTCCCATGCCAGGTTGTATGTCACAGAACTCAGAAAAAACTGCCCAGTTTTAAGCCACTGACACTTGAGTTGCTGGAACAAACAGAGAGAAACAAAAAAGAAAAAGAGATGTCTTTAAAATATCTAAAAACTCTACCATTTCATCATCTTCTTCAATGTAATGCCTTATGATCTGAAATAAAGATGCGAATACTATTCTCACACGTTTTTAAAACAACTTTCAGTGGTCCCACTTCTTTATTCTACTGTGCTGAGCACCTGCCCAGTAACAGTCTCCCAGGTTTCCCTCCGGTCAGGAAACGCTCCTTCAGCCTGAGGAGGCCCTTGCTCTAAATGCACAATCTGAAGTGGCCACATTTGCATGAAGATCGGGCTGACCCTCATTTCTACTCTTCCATCTCTTCTGGCATTCTATCATCCACCCAATGCTTTGTTTACAGTTTTAGTGCTTTCATGCCTGCTACAAACAAATATTTATTAAAACAAAACCACACAGTGAATATCACATTATGTATTGCAAATATATACTAATAAAATTTTAATTAAAATAGATGCACAGTGGAAAGAAATTCTAATTATCATGATCATATGGGCTGCCTTTAAAAAATAAAAAACTACACATACCTCCTAAGAAGTCAACAGATTTGAACTACACGATGTATATAACTTTTTGGGTTGTTCTGGTACCAGGAATCGAACTCACGACCTAGTGTCTGCCAGGCAGTTGCTGTGCCACTGAGTTATATCCTCGGCCAGATACATGTAATTTATAAACTTGACATATTTTAATACTTTCCATTTTTTAATATTTTCATTCACAAAAGTAATTTAAAAAGTCAAAAAACTTTTACATAAACTACTATATTCTAAACAAATGAAAGTCCACTTTATATCTTTGTTATATATCAATACATGTACAAAGCCCTCTTGTGCAAATACAGACATGTCAGTTTAGGCAAGTTATTAACTGCCTGTCAAGTACAATCAGTTTTTAAAATGGCATTATTTTTTATAGTAATTTTAATACTTAAGTAATTTATATAAGGTTTCTTGACTACTTAGAAGTGGAATTTTAAGATATGCCTGCAAAAACTGCATTTATCTAAAAATAATTTTATACTTTATAATCAGGAAAAGTTATTTTTAAAACCTTACCACTGCTTACCAAACATCAGTCACAACAGTATTTTAAATAATCGACTCATTCCTAAGGTTACAGATGACCCTAATATTTTTTCCTTCGGTGTTTAATCCATGAGCCAATTACAGTACATCACAGAAATTTTCCACGTACAGCCTGGAAATCTAAACAATGAATTTTTTTTTTTTTTGGTAGTATTGAGGAACCCAAGAGCTTTGCACTGCGCTACATCCCTTTCTATCCATTTTATTTTGAGACAGGGTCTAAATCACTAAATTGGCTGGGCTGGGCTTGAACTTGCAATCCTCCTGCCTCACTGGGATCACAGGTGTGCACTGCCCCACTCGGCTGTAGAATTTTAATTATGTTCTCCAGGTGACTTGTTTTGTGTTTGTGGCACTAGGCACTGAACACAAGACCTTGCACATGCTAGGAAGGCACTCCACCAATAAGCTTCATCCCACAAGGCAATTCACAAGTACTCCAAAATCGGACATCCATTTCCATTACTATTATAGAGAAAGGCTACTATTTTAATTTACACTGTTTTTCAAAAATGTAAAAAGAAACATCCAAATACACATATTTAATGAGAAATACTAAAACTAGTTAAAATACATTTCATTTTACAAAACAATCTTTAGACTAGGCACAGTAGTACAGAAAACTGGAGGCTGAGACAAAAAGATCATGAATTTAAGGCCAACCAAAGCTATACATCATATCCTGTCTTAACAAAATAAAACAAACCTTTCCTTTCGGTCAGAACCGCCATCTTCCAGTAATTTGCCAAAATGATGAACACAAAGGGAAAAAGGAGGGGGGACCCGGTATATGTTCTCTAGGCCTTTTAGAAAACATGGGGTTGTTCCTTCAGCCACGCACATGCAAATCTCCAAAAAAAAAAAAAGGTGATACTGCAGACATCAAGGGAATTGGGTACTGTACAAAAAGGAATGCCACACAAATGTCATCATGGCAAAACAGGAAGAGTCTACAGTGTTACCCGGCACGCTGTTGGCGTTGCTATAAACAAACAAGTTATGGGCAAGACACCTGCCAAAAGGATGAGTGTGCGTATTGAGCATATTAAACACTCAAAAGGTCAGGATAGCTTCCTGACACATGTCAAGGAAAATAATCAGAAAAGGAAGAAAGCCAAAGAAAAATGTACCTGGGTTCAGTTGAAGCACCAGCCTGCCCCATCCAGAGAAGCACACTTTGTGAGAACCAATAGGAAGGAGCCTGAATCACTGGAACCTGTTCCCTATGAATTCATGGCATAGGCCAGGGGTTCAGTTCTGCCATTTACTACCCAACGGGCGGCCAAGTATTCTAGGCCCTACTTAAAAATTAAAAGTCATTCTGTATTGTAAGGATGGTTTTCTTAACTGAACAGGTGTGTGGTGCCTTTGCCTCAGAAACAAATATTTAGAGCAGATTTTCACTCTACCTAGTTAATTGTGCCAGGTCTTTACTCTTCAGTGTTCTTCTTGCTGAAAGATACTGCTGAGGTATTGTGTAGGTGTATACCCAAATGGCCAAATATTTATACTGGTTTGAAGATCCTGTAAATCACCATGGGGAAAAGATGTACCAAAATAAATGGAAGTCATTTCAGTTAAATAAGTGAAAGTCCATTTCAGTTGAATAAATTGTTTAACGCTAAAATAAACTATAATAACTGAAAAATAAAACAATTTTTTTCAGAGCTGGGCATGGTGGCACACATCTGTAGTTTTGCCTACTTGGGACCCTAAGACAGGAGAAAGATGAGCCCAGGAGTTAGAATCCAGCTCAGGGAACACAGAGAGATTCCCAATCTCAAAAAAAAAAAACAAAGAAAAGTAATTTTTTAAAATGACTTATAAATATATATTCCTAGCATTTGGATTTAATATTTGCAGTTTGGATTTTTTTGAGTGGCAGTGAAGTTCTAAAGCATGTAATCATTTTTAATGGAGTTGGTAATTTCTGAATACCAAATAATAAAAAAGAAAACACAGCACTGGTAATACATGTGAATGGTTGTCAATTAGGTATGCTAGACCTTTTAGCTGCAAAGGTTATCTAAAGTGCCTAACTACAACCAACAAGCACTCAGGAGTACTGTACTTGGTGAGCGCCACAGTCCACTCTAGGTACTTGGGATGCATACATGAATAAAAGAAAAATTTCCCTACTCTATGGCACTTACATCCTGAGTAGCAAGCAATACATAAATAAAAAAGATAAGTCCTTGGAAAGGTAGTCAATAGATAAAAGTGTGGTGAGGGTGAACCTCACTGAGCTCCTGTGAGTGAGTAAAGACTAAAGAATCTGGGAAAGTTAGCCTTGGGGCTGCATGGAAGACATTCCAAGAGAACAGCTGAGAGAGACGGACAACATTCCAGTGTGGTTGGAAAGAAATACAGGGCAGCGAAAGAGCAAGAGATGACCTCTGAGAGGCGCTAGGCTGTCTTCTGTCTGAGAGCTGCCTGGCTGTTGTCTGCTCTGGAGCAGAGCAGGAGATTAGGTAGTGTGCAGAGACCAGTAACTTGGGCCAGAACAAGCTGGTCCAGACTGGGGACATGGCAGCAACCAATGCTCTAGGGACCAAGGCTCCTGAAAGGCACCGACCAACTGCATACTGATATTCCAGCTCCCACAGTGCCTCTTATCACTGTCAGTCAGATTCTAAAGTTAACTAGAATCAATTAGAAACCTGAAAAAGTTAAGTAGATTCTAAAAGCATTCTACCATCATAAATACTTACACAATTCCTCTTATGAGAATTTACACCCAGGGGCTCAAATATACACACAGCATTTCCATATGAAGCTGCAATCTAAAAAGAAAAAGCACAGCACAGATATTTATAAAAAGGTAAACACAACCTTATCTTCACAATAACACACAAACTAACAGCATTTAATACTCTGATGATCTATTTCATGACACAAACATACCTGGAAGTGCATTAGAGTTAAGAATCTAAAAAAAATTCAACAGGCTTTATTTTACAAGTACAAAGTTGACCTATTCAAAGAAATCAACTTTTCTAAGAAGTTTTTTATCTAGGAATAAGTTTATTCTTAAAAATACACTCCAGTCGGGCATGGTGGCGCACGCCTTTAATCTCTGCACTTGGGATGCTGAGGCAGGAGGATCGTGGCGAGGTCGACACCAGCCTGGGCTACAAAGTGAGTTCAAGGCCAGCCTGAACTGCATAGTGAGACCCTGTCTCAAAAAATATAAAAAGGTAAACACAACCTTATCTTCACAATAACACGCGACCAGGGATTTAGCTTAGCAGCCTAAGCACCTGCCTGGCAGGTGCAAGGTTGAGAGTTCGATCCCTGATATGAAAAAAAAAAAAAAAAGATGACTCAAGGTGAGCGCAGTGGCGCACACCTCTAATCCCAGCACTCAGGAGGCTGAGGCAGGAGGATTGTTGCGAGTTCAAGGCTGACCTAGGCTACAAAGTGAGTTCAAGGTCAGTGTGAACTGCATAGTGAGACTCTGTCTCAGAAAGAAAAAAATATATACTCCAATGAGGGCCAAGGATATAGCTCAACAGCACAGCACCTGCCTGGCAAGTGCAAGGTCCTGAATTCGATTTCTGGTATACCAAAAAAACAAAAAAAAATCCAATGGCACATCTCTTTATCAGAAACTATAATCCAGAGAATATAATATAAAAACCATGGAAAGTACAAGAAGACATCAAATAATAGGTTTTAAGAACGCATCATATAAATTATGCAACCAAACTGAAAACACCATGGGAAGCCAACCAGAAGGAGGAGAACAGAAAACATGAAACTGAGCAGTCACAGAGCCACACACTGGCCTGGAGACAAGAGGGGACACAGCTGCCACCATGGCTCTTCAGCTGGAGCATGTGGGCCAGGAGGACTGTGCTCCAGGTCACTCACATGGTAACAGAGACATAAACCCCTCTGCTCCTAGAAGCTACCGGAGCCTGTCTGCCAATAATTTCTTAAAGGTCGGTTCCTAGTTCATCCTCCTGACAAGAAGAGGATCAGATCCCTTCTGACCCCTCTGAAATCCTGGTAACATAAAACTCCATTAAAGCCAGGTGTGGTAGTGCACACCTGTGACCCCAGCTGCCGGGAAGCTGAGGCACAAGGATCACAGATTTGAGGCCAGCTTAGGCAACTTAGTGAGATCCAGTCTCACAATAGAACATTTTAAAAAGGGCTGGGAATGCAGCTCAGCACCCTCTGAGTTCAATCTCCAGTACCAAAAAACGAAATAAACAGAAACTAGGTACATTTTTTAAGGCCTACCAAGAAGGACTACTGTGATTTTAAAGTACTCTCCTCACAGCAAAAGATGACTGTAAGTGTTCTCTAATACCTAACACTCTTTCCTTAGACTCCACAGTGGTTGGAAGCTACTTCAGACACCTGCTGAAGATGCTCTGCACCAGTCCGACAGTCACAAACATGGACGTCATCGCCACAAGGACTAGGGCTACATGATGATATGGAACAGCAGACACATAGGCTGCTCTGCTTCTCATAGCTATGAACACCGTCTTTGATATTTTAAACATCTTGCAGGCTAAGGCAAGAGGAACACCACAAATTCAAGGCCAGCCTGGGCTACACAGTTCAAGGCCAGCCTGAAGTACATAGCGAGACCCTGTCTCAAAATCCCCAAAAATAAAACTCTTCTCCCAGAAAATTTGTTGATTTTGATTATCACCAAACCTTACTTTATTAAAATTCACCTCTGACAACTATTGCATTATCAATATCAATTATCAAAGACAGGCTTAAAGCTACCCTGTTTGGCTTATGAGAAGAGTAATGAAAAATTAATGAAAGAAATCTGACACTCTCAACATGTTGGAGGGGGGTTGTTTCTATGAGTGTGTGCAAGTGTGTGTACATGTGTATGTGTTTTACTGGCAGGTGAACCCAGGGTCTTCACACTGAGCTACACCCCCAGAACATAATTTATTTAGAGACAGGTCTCACTAAATACCCAAGTTGAGATGGAACTTTCGATCCTCTTGCCTCAGCCTCCCAGAGTGTTGGGATTACAAGCATGCATTACCACACCTAGCTACTGTTTTCTAAAGTAAGTATAAGCAATACACAAAAAAATAAATCAGAAAAGCAAGAGAAACCAGGTGTGGTGGCACAGGCCTGTAATTGCAGCACTTGAGAGGCTGAGGCAGGAGGATCGTTGCAAGTTTGAGACCAGCTTTGGCTACTAAATGAGCTCGAAATTATCCTGAACTGTATAGGGAGACCCTATCTCAAAAGACAAAAAAATGAATAAATAAACAGAAAAGTAGGAGAAAATTCAGTGTTACAATAATAGGGGAAATTCATCACTAGACTGGCAAGGAGTAGTATGTTTATATAATATTAAGGTTTGATTCTAGCAGTGTGGGGGCAGGAGAAATGGAATAACAAAGTCACCATGACTTATTCAGCATAAATTTGTATGATTACTATTTAATCAAGTAACATTCTGATTTAGTATATTGATTTTTTTGTTTGTTTGTTTTTTTGTTTTTTGAGGCAGGGTCTCTAAGCAGTTCAGGCTGACCTTGAATTCACTTTGCAGCCCAGCCTGGCCTCAAACTCACAGCAATCTTCCTGCCTCAGCCTCCCTAGTGCTGGGATTACAGGTGTACACCATCATACCTGGCTCCAGAACTTGTTATTCAGTAAAGAACACTCTCTAGGACTGAGGCAGTTGACAGTTATTCCAGGTAAAACTCGTAGTTTTATATTCTTGTAGAGACACACAACACTGGCCAGGCACAGCAGCACACACCTGTGAGCTCAGTCCTTGGGAGGCTTGGGGCGCCAGCAAATACGTTACACTGACTCTCCATGTAAATTTGATGCCTATTTTGCTTGAAATTTTGAGGGAATATATGATAATATTTTAACTATTTCAGTGTAAATCCTGTTTCAAAGTATGAATGAATGAACTATAAAACTCTTCCCTCAAAAATAAATGTTCAGGTCAGGGATTTAGTTCAGTGGCCCAAGCACCTGCCTGGCAGGCACGAGGTTGTGAGTTCGATCCCCAGTACCCAAAAAATAAATAAATAAATAAAAATAAAAATAAACGTCCGTTAAATTAACAGACTTTACAAAGCACCAACTATATGACAAATTTACATTAACCACTAACAACTCATTAAATATCTTGATAAAATTGTGATGTTATAAGCCGGGCATGGCAGTGCATGCCTGTAACCCCAGCACTCTAGGAGACTGGGGCAGGAAGATAACCAGGGTGAGCAACTTAGTAACTCAGCAAGACCCTGTCTCAAAACAAAGAAAAACAGTGTTCAGTGTGAAGGACCTGAGTTCAATCCCCAACACCACAAGAAAAAAACTCATGTTACTTCCAGGCACAGTGACATGGCTCTGTAGTACCAGCACTTGGGAGGCTAATGAAGGAGAATCAGTTGAGGCCAGGAGTTTGAGGCCGGTCTAAAACTGTTTCAGAAGGCAAACAGAAAGTTTTGACATTTAGGGAGTGTTAGGTAGAGAAGATAGAAGTTTATTCCCCTCTACTGGCTTAATGGCTGCCAGGACTTTCTGCTGGCAGAACACCAGGACTACAAGGCAGTGATGCCTACAGAGCTTCTGGGACAGAAAGACCCATGGAACAACTAATCATTGCATCACTGGCTTAACAGCACTTTACACCTATATACAAGTCATTCTTGTACAACTCCCGGCAACAGTTCCCTGCGCAACACACGCTAACAAGAAAGTGTAGACAAGCCTTGTTCAGAGGAATAAGGAAACTGTGGCATTACTAAAACAGTAAAGACAGCGTTGCACAAAGTGAAGACCTTACTCTTCCGTGTTGGTTGGAACACTCCACGCAGCTGACTTGGATGTTCCCATGCTTAGCACCAGGAATGATCTGCACACATTCAAAGTCGCTTGCCAAAATAACAATGTCACAGCCAGATCCATAGGCCTAGGAAGAAAGGGTTTAATGATAAGATATGCAGCTCTTGAAATACTATGTAATATTTTACGTTAGATTCTGTTGCCATTGTAAAGTATACTTTGCCTCATTTTCTGTGTTTTTGTTTTTTTGTGTGTGTGTGTGCATGTGGGTACCGGGAATCAAACTCAGGATGTCGTGCTTGCCAGGCAGGCACTACACCACTGAGCTATCCCCAGCCCACTGCAACATTTTGTGAGACAGGATGAGTATCAATTTCCAAACAAAAAACACTGAAAGACATATCAGAACATAAACTGGTTCTATTCTGTGCATGGTCATTCAACAACTGCTATTAATAAAAAATGGGTTCTTCCAGTTTTTAAACACTACAGCCAGAATTTTTCCTATTGTTATTTGTTGCTATAGTATGATACATAAAAGTGTAATTATGACAGATTTCTGTTTATCTAATCAAGTCTGCAGTTAGTGGTGCATTAGCAATATAAAAGCTAACACATACCATGTGATCTTGTGATAGTTTTAAAGCCTCTACAAAATCGATAATAAAAGTATATGAGAGTTTTGTTTTTAATAGGCTTTTTTAAAACAGGCTTTTAAAGGTATTTTAGGTTTAACACGTTATCTTTCTACAACTGACCTTTTGACATAACAAGACCAAAAATAACGTTTTGAATAATTTTTCATCTGTGTAAGTAGAAAGAGTAATTTTCACATATGAGAGTAGGCTGTTATTTTCAAATGAACTTCATCATTAAGCAACTAACAACAATAATTAGCCCTTAATTAGGGTGTGAGATTACTCTAGCAACTAGTACAGAATACAACTGAATGATTCCCCAAAACGCACCCCATTATCCAGACAATAATCCAGCTCTATTAACAGTGAAGTTGATCAAGTATTACTGATCTAAATGTTAAGATTACCCCCCAAAAAATTTGCTGTGGTCATCTTACATGCTTCTATCTGCTACAAAAAGCTAAACATTTTAGCAGTGGTATAATGAGAAATGACATCCCACTGCTGATGTATGCAAGCTGTGGTACCTAGAGGTCATTTTGTCATCACAATACCACAGTAAAATACATAAATAAAAATCGAAATTCATAAAAAGCAAATAAAACAAACAGTGCAGCCCCTGACTCTGCAGGTCATAATTCATTCTGTTAGAGTTCCTCTCTAAAACTCATCTCTCCTCCTGAAAATAAGGAGGCACTGAAAACTTCAACTGCATTCCTCAGGTTCAAACCAGGCTTGAGAAAAATCAAGACAGAAATCAGACACAGCTTTCCCACACAACTCTACACATGGAAAGAAGTTAAACCGACGCAGCATCTGAGACAGGATGGAGGGTACAAGGACAGCAACTAAGCTAAGGCCATCAACCACCCAGGCGCGCCTATGAGTCCACGCCGAGGGGCCTGCACCACTCGTTCAAACATGCCAGACACTAGGGAGGAAGGATGCCAACCCAGCAAGCTTTAAAGAATAAATTCTAAAACAGACTGACTGTAAAAACACTGGGCAAAGAAAACTCTGTGCCCTAAGAATAAACTACAGGGCCTGGGGATATAGCTCAGCCAGAAGCACAGCACCTATCTGGCAGGCATGAGGTCCTGAGTTTTGATTCTCCTTACCCAAAAAAAAGAAACAGAATTGTTAGGAAAATTCCCTTATTCAACATACAGTAAGTAGAAACACACATTTCTTGTATTGCCACACTTCTTCCTGTATGCTTCTCTCATTTAGCAACTTCGTGAATTTTATGACTAAAGGGCAGACCGTGAGTAGGGAGTTTCTTCCAAACTCTACTCATGCTGAAATACTCGGAACAATCCAACAACCTAATCCTCAAATGAAGAGCTTCATTTGAAAGTAACATAAATATAGAATTCATCTGGTGGTATTTTCCCCACTATTTCCACACCCTTAAACAATGTAATCTCTACAATGTAAGCTCCAATAACAGGGCTGACATGTGATGATGGTTAATTGCTGACCTATGCCCTAAACTGGCCCTCACAGCCCATGGCTACTGAGAAAAGAGGGACGAGGATAAGGACCACTCAGGACCACAAGCATTAATTCCAGTGGTTACTAATACTTCCAAAGCTACCAAAATTCTGCTGCAATTACTGTAAACCACCCTCAACTTATGTTTCACAAGTATCAAACAGTTCAAAAAAGAAAAGCTAACGATTTTAAACAACAGAAACAAGAAAAACACAAGAGGGCATGACTACTTACACTCTTACAGAAAAGACAGATTTATTGTACCACGTGTTCAGGAAAGCTAAGTCAAAAGGCAATATTAAGTACAGGCAAAAGAAATGCCTGTGTCACTGTGCTAATTTTTTTAAATTAGAGAACTAAAATAATCTTACCCTCAAACAACATTTCCCAATTTCCCATGTGTCCTGCACCATCATCTTAGCGGAGTGGACTGGCAGGAAAGCACGAGCTGGCTCCAGTTTGAAATCGGGAGTTTTCAGTTGCTGCTGTCACACTATGGGATCTGGAGCAAGTTACTTTCGTGCTCTGAGCAGTGCCCACAGTAAAACATAAGAAATAATATTTATCTGTTACAATAATTATGAACATTAACATAGAAAATCTATTTGCAGGGTGAATTTAAGAAGCAGAACAGTGCACCATGTCCCAGCCTGTGCTGGGCCTGAGAATCCAGAGCCACAGATGTAGTTACCATTGGCCTGAAGGGGAAGGACTGGTGAGTCACCAGCCACACTGACAGACTGTGTGACAGACATCTCCACAAAACACCAAAGAGAGAGGAGAGACACCGTGAGGTTCTATCACTCCCCCTTTAATCTCTGCAACAAGCCTGGAAGTTGGTAGTAGCACTGCCTAAAGAAAGATTCAACTCCATTAATTTGCCCACAATGACATGTTAGTATACACTTGCACCCTTGTAATTCTTACACTCATTTCCCTACACTCCATGTCTAAAGGGACAGAAGAGTTGTGCTCAGAGGAAGGGCCTGAAGAATGACTCTGTTGTGACAACAGGAATCTGAGGTCACAGTGAGATGGGGCACAAAAGGTGTGACCTTTCTATGAACAAATCCCGACCTCTGGGAAACAAACAGGAAGAAAACATTCCAGATAAACATTAGCACCCTTGCTTCTCTAAAGCTGGTCATTCCTAGCACTGCGAAGGCTCTTCCTCTTCGTGGGTCTCCATTGCTGACCAATCTTTGCCACAGGATATTACATTCCTTAGCTGCAGGGAATCTCAAAATTTTTCCCATCCTGCATACTTCTCAAAGCTGGCTACATCAAATTACCTTAGAAAGGTTAAAATACAGATTGTCTTGGGAGGCTGAGGTAGGTGGAGCGTTGTGAGTTCGAGGTCAGCTTGGGCTACAACGTGAGCGCAAGGCCAGCCTGAGCTACATAGTGCGACCCTGCCTCAAAAAACTAGGGCTGGGAGTTTGGCTCAGTGGCTTAAGCGCCTGTTTGGCAGGCGTGAGGCTGTGAGCTCGATCCCTGGTGCCACACACACACACAAAAAAAATAAAAAAATAAAAAAAATAAAAAAAATACAGATTGTTTGGTCCTACCCCATACTTACTAAATCAGAATCTTCATGGATAAAAGAATTTGGCAATGTCTGTCAATATTTTAAATATAATATACCCTTTGATCAAACAATGCCCTATTTTGCCCTATAAGCACACTTACAAAGTTTGCCAAAATATAAGTATATTCACTGCCCGATTATTCATTGCAGCAAAAAATGAAAAAAAAATCAATTAGTAACAGGAGTTGTTAAATTACAGAAAACTCACACTGAGATTCTATGCAGTTACTAAAAGTTTAAGTCTAAAATGCTCTCAAATTCCCTACCAAACTAGTAACTCCCATGAAAATGAAACAACTATGTCTTTGTCTACCACTCTATATAACATCTGTGGTCACTGCCAGAATGGAACCCATAAACTACTGCATGCTAGCAGCCTGAAAAAGTATAGAGGAAGAATATACCATTCTATACCATTTTTCAAAGAAATCAGTCTGCTGCACAAACAATCCCAGTGTGGAAGAACAGGGGACTGGGGCAATTCATCAGTAGTAAATCACACACTCACTCTGCAGATGAGGGCCCAGGAGCCTATGTTTTACTGTCTGTCTGGTTCCCACTATTCCAAAGGTTCTCCAAGAAAGGACCATCTTTGTCCTTTTTTTTTTTTTACTATGGCAATCTCCACCTAGCCCACAAGAACCCCTCAGGAACTGTCAGTGTAATAAAGTTATCCTGACAATCTCAGGATCCAGAACATGGAAAATGAGTGAAAGAAGAACATAGAGATGAGAAGTGACATATCCTTGCTGCTAATGAGTCGGCCAAACTAGTTTCAAAGCTCGAGAAAAGAGATTTTGACTGATCCTCCCAGATAACCTCAGGAACGTGGAAGACCTACCAGAAAGGACTCTACCCACACTTCCCTATGACTTACGGTTTTCATGAACACTATGGCAATCCTCACAGGTCCATTTGTAAAGACAGAGAAATTGAGGCCCAGGAGGGTAAGTCACTTGTCTAAATTCAGAGAGTGAGGATTATCTGCTTTACAGTAAGTCTCCTGCTCTTTCCACTTCATCATCCTGCCTCTATTCCAAGATCTCTTACTAGTGCTGCAAGGGTCAGGTTATGTGAGTAATTCCAACTAACTTACTATTGGACAAAGCACACACAAGCACTCAATAAAGACCAACTGTTAACATGATTTTAACAAAATCTGTGATCGCTGACAAGCTCTTAATCTCAGAGCTCAAAAGTGGACTGCAAGTAAATACTAACAGGACCCAGAGAGTGCAGTGTGGGCCCCTCGGTGCTAGGTCAATGAAGTAGTATCTCTGACTCAAGTGGGAATGCATGAACTCCCCCAGGCCTGGAGACAGAGAGGCTCGGCAGCAGGCTCCTCTGGAAAAGATTCTGCGCCTTCCCCAGGTTCCTCCTCCCTTGGGATCTTCGCAGAACTAACTGTCCACTGCCAAAGCACTATCACCATAATGAGCCATAAATGTTATACCACAGTCAAAACTAGGCTTTGGCCTCAAAACTCACAGGAGGCCCAAGAAAAGAGGCAGAGTCTTAGAACAACACCCTTTCCTTCCACTCATGTGGGAGGCTTTCTGTTACGGAAAGGATACAGTGTATCTATGATGGTGATAACTAGCTGACAGTAATTCACACAACTAAGACAATTCTGTACCTTAAAATAAAGAGACACTTCTCTCAAAACTATTAGCCCTCCTTTATCCTAATCTTGGTTTTGAAGACCAGACCCATCCTATGAGGAAAGAGAGAAGTCTCCGGGGTAAGCACTGAAACTAACAGAGCACTCAAGCCCTATCTCAGCGCCAAAGTCACAGATGCTCTCGGAACTGGAAATGGATTCAAAGCCAAGTGAAGGTGCTTGTTGTTGCCAAGTCCGGAGTAATTTATTAGTTTCTCTAAGACACTTTCCTCCTTAGACAAAGTGCAGCATGTGTCATAGTACTCCGCAGTGATTATGTAAGAGCTGAAACCCTGAATATTTGCCACCAAATCTCCTTTTGACATTTCAGCGTCATCAGAAGAGCCTTGTCAACTACTTGAGGATAAAGAACAAAGTGACCCCCTTCTTTGCCTAAAGAAAATGCTTTAAACACTTGATGAAAAACGATAAAATCTTACAAAGTCAGAAAGTATTCCAAACTGACATCATCCTGACCATCATAAAGATCCCGCTGCCTTCTCTAAGCGTGACCATCAAGGTGAACCGTGGTGAAGGGCGCCTGCCTCTCTCAGTCCTGTCTGACTTCAGTTTTACACGCTCCTGCCTTGACTACGTTATTTTCAGAAAGGACTCTAATACTCTGATCCTACACTGTTCTCATTTCCCACTTCCCCTTTATGTCTCAAAAAAAATTAAGGGTCAAGTAAAGAAATGAAAAAATTTTCAATCTTATACCAACATGATCTTCCCTAGAAAACACAGAGCACACACAGTCACATGTCCCGTGACGGTGGGGACACTCTGGAAAATGTACTGTTAGGTGACTTCATTGCTGCGTGAGCACCGCAGTGTTCTCTCTACACCGACACTAGAGAGGGGACAAGGCAGGCTGTCTGGTTCTGCTACAGGATTGCACACTTTTACATTCTGAAAACAGTTACCTTAAGAAGCCAATGTTGACCTTATGGGGGAAAAAAATCTTACAACCAAGAAAACAAAGCACGTGACAAAAATTTCCCCAAGAAGCAGGGTAGACAACATTACCATTAGCCTCAGCTACCTAAGAGAAAGAAGCAGAAGGATTACTTGAGCCCAAGACTTTGAGGCCAGCCTGGGCAATGTAAGTCAGACCTTATCTGCATAAAAAATAAAAATAAGGGCCAGGTATGGTGGCACATGCCTCAAATTCCACCACTAGGGAGGCTAAAGCAGGAAGACAGCTACAAGTTTGAGGCCAGCTTTGGCTACATTGTGAGTTCAAGGCCAGTCTGAACAAGACAACAAGATCCTGTCTTGAAATTAAATTAAATTAAATCAAATGGAAAAATGGGTTTCTTTATGGAATGCATCCTTAATTAAGCTAAGAATTTCTTGTATCACTTATCCATTACAACCACTGACAGAGACTGAGTATATAGTCAGCAGCATAAGTGCCTGCCTGGTAAGTGCAAGGACCTCAGTTTGATTCTCAGTACCAAAACAAAACAAAACAAAAACCACTTATAAACTAAGTCATTTAGAGGGAAGATCCAACCAGAAAACAACTAGGCAGCCTTCCTGGTGAGGGGCACAAGCAGTGCCGACTCCAGGAAGAGAAAGACCTGTCTCCCCCAAGAACCTGCCACGTTGGGTCAGGGAGGATCCAACCAGAAGACAACTGGCCTGCCTTCCTGGTAAGCGGTATAAGCCACGTGGACTCCAGGAAGAGAAAAGATCTGTGCCTCCCATACGCCTACTGGTGCGCGGGCTGAGAATCAAGGACACCCCCTCACACCCCGTAAGCAACCTGCTGGTTCGGAGAACTGGCTAAGTTGATAGCAACTAAGGTACATGAAGCAACTACATGCTTGTATTGCTTGGTTGATTTTGCAGGCCTCAAGCTGGCAGTCTGAGCAACTCTTGGGAAGACGACAGTATGCAATATAGCAAATATGGGGGATTCCTTTCTGTCTTGTCTTTGAGACCCAATATTGTTCTCACTGTTTGGCTTTATTCTGATTTTTTTTTTATTTCATATTCTATTTTGATTGGGTTTATTCTGTTTTGTTTTTAGTTTGATTCTCCTATACCTGATGGAACGGTCAACTATTGTGAAGATAACAAGATATACTATAGTAGCTATTATTTTCCTAGTATCTTGTTTTGAAGTTTTGTACCAGTTCTACTGTTTTGTTTTGATTGACTTTGTTCTGTTAAGTTTCATTGGATTTTACTATCTTTAAAATAAAATTTAAAAAAACAAAGTCATTTAAAATGTTTTAAATGTTTAATTTTAATGCTATCAGTAATAAGATATTTACAGAGAAAATAACACATTATCAAATATTTTACTCTCCAATCCAACAAAGCCTGGACTCTGTTGTTTTCCTTTGTATTTTATTAGAAAGGTAAAGATCTTTTCACATATTTATCAACTGTTTCTATTTCTTTCCCTGTTATTGGTCTACTTGCCTTTCTGTAAGTTTCTACATGTAAAGGTCAAGTCTCACCATCGTCAACTAATGCTCCACCACCCCCTGCAAAAGAATATATCCCATCGTACAGCTATGTGTCCACACTGTAGTCAGATAAACGGTGAGGGGTGGCACATGATTAAGTCTTTCCACACAACTAAGAACACACTTTACTGGTATGAGCTAGTCATCCTGACAACCAAGAGTCCACTCAAGAGCACTGAGTGAGCAAAGTAAACAAAATGAGAAAGAAAGAAATAGCAAGCACAGGTCTTAGAGGAAAAAATTAACCTGGATCAACAGCAAGTGTAGCAATGTTGGAAACTCTAATAATGACTGTGTTGTAACCAAAAGGAACAGTTCCTTTTAGAAACAACTGACACCAGGAAATGCAAAATTAACACAATACTCATAAGGAGCAGTACAATGAAGTAAAGCCGGGAGTGGCATGCTAGGGTAGAAGTACAAATGACACCAAGACACACTCGATGGCCAGGGTGGGGGTGGGGTGAGGGGAACCCATTTGGAAACATGAATTAAAAGACTAGGACGGCATGGCCGTGGTGGTGCATGTACGCCTTTAATCCCAGCACTCAGGAGGCTGAGGTAGAAGCAGTGTGAGTGAGGCCCGCTTGGGCTACAATGTGAGCAAAAGCCCCGCCTGAACTACATAGTGCGACCCTGTCTCAAAAAACTAGGCCAGGGAGTTTGGCTCAGTGGCTTCAGTGCCTGTCTGGCAGGCGCGAGGTTGTAAGTTCGATCCCTGGTCCACAAAAAAAAAAAAAAAAAAAGACTAGGACAAGATTAAGTACTTTGATTCAGTCAGTTTATTTCTATCCTAGGGAAACACTGGACATCGAAAGATGTTTACTGTAGCATTAGGCAAAGTAATAAGAAGTTGGAATGACCTAACAGCCCTAGTAGAAAATTATGCTTTACCATGTCAAGTAAACTGTCTACCTCACAGGCCTTTCTAGGCAAAATCGCCCCTCCTGGTCCTGCAAGGGGAGCCCTGGCCAATACGACCAACACCACAGCATACAGCGGACAGGACCACAGACCATGGACTTAACACCAACAGCTGCAGGCTGGGTCAGACGACCTGACATATATTCCTGACTCCGAACCACGAACTGGGCCAGAGTTCTTTTTTCCCAGATGTTCAACTAAGATACAGCAAGAAATGTAGGAACAGTAAGGAACAGGAATTAACCTAAAAGGACTCAGATACACAGAGGCCAGAGCAACAATGAGTTTATCATACAAGTCACTTCAGTGAACCCAACACAAACAGAGGCAGAGGCCCTGTGAGAGAGACCTCGTGTACCCCACTAGAGACAGAGGAACCAGTCCATGAATTGATCAAGCTTCTGATAACTGAAGCCTGGCCATACTGACAACTGGTGTTGTAAGATTACTACCAGATTTGTCTTGCTAGGAGTGGTAGTGCACATCTAGCACTTGAGAGATGGAGGCAGGAGGATTGCTGTGACTACATGCTAAGTTCAAGGACAGCCTACACTACAGTGTGAGATTCTGTCTCAAAAAAAAAAAAAAAAATTCAGACATCTCAAAAGATTTGTCGGCCAGGGATAAGTAGCACATGTGTGTAGTCCTGGCACTCAGGAGACTGAGGCAGAAGAATCATTGCAAGTTTAAGACCACACTGGGCTACAAAGTGAGCTCGAGGCCAGCCTGAACTGCATAGTGAGACCCTGTCTCAAAGAAAGACAAAAATACAAACAACAACAACAAGATTTGTCTTCACCCTTCTGCATCCTTTCAATAAATCCCATTAATAAGTAATCCATTGTGACAAGTTCCATTTTACCTTTCTAGTCAACAAATGTTATAGCACAGTTGTGAATTCAAGCCAACAAATGTCCACTGAGAGTCACTCTCAACTGGGCACACAGCATCACTGGCAGAAACAGAGCACCTGTCATCTGAGGTTAGGGAGGCTCCAGAGCAGCGAGAAAGAAGAGATGGAGAATACATTTTGTTTCAATTTTCTTTAATTTGTAAAGAGCAGCTGAGATTTTCATTAAAAATAGTAAACCAAAAAAATAAGTAAAATGCATCTATAGTATACGCACTCCTCCTCCATAAAACATTGTAAGACGCCACTGGGCCAATTTAGAAAAATTGAGAAGTATACAAAAAAAAAAAAAAAATATATATATATATATATATATATATATATATCACAAAGAACAAATTACAATGATATATGTATAATCACTATTTAAGAAGGAAGTGATTTCTAGCAACTCAAAAGACCGTATGTCCTCTCCAAATTACACTCCTCTCAAAGCAAATTAGCCACTACCCTAACTCTTGGAGTATCCCTTCCTTTTTGCTTCTCTCTAGTTTTCTGCCTCTGTAGTTCTGCCCACCCTCTGAGTTCCGTAAATACAATGGTACTGTATGTATTCTTTGTTTTGCTCTTTGGCCACAGGCTTATCCAATAGTGCATGCAACTGTGACTTAACCACTTTCACTATTAACAATTCTTTCTAGGTACCACAACTCATCCCTCTAATGTCAATGGATATTTTGCCCATTATAAAAATTGCTGGGGCCAGGGATTTAGCTCAGTGGCCTAAGTGCCCACCTGGCACATGTGAGGCTGTGAGTTCGATCCCCAGTACCAAAAATAAATAAATAAATATAAAAGATGCTGATCTAAACATTCTTGTAAATACCCTGCATACAACCATGCATTTCTCTAGAAGATACATACAGAACAGAAACCGATAGGTCATAGAGTATGGTGTCTTAAATTTTGTAATTCAATAGTACAAAATTATTTTCTAAAGTAATTGTATTAATTTATGTTCTCACTAGCACTATATAAGAATTCCCATAACCAGATATCTTTGCCATCAATCAGACACGTGAGAATCATTAATTTTGTACAAATGTCTACGTTATGCAATGGTATGTCCTGACTTCTGTGGCTATCAATGAAGTGGAATCCCCTGTCATATTTTATTGGTCATTCAGGTTTTTTGTAGACAGTAGCTGTTCAAGTCTTTAGACATTTTGTATTCTGGATACTAGACTTCTGTCAAGCATATATGTTACAATGACCTTCTTCAACTTGAAGGCTTGCATTTTCACTCTTGATACGTGTGCGCGCGCATGTCTGTGTGCTGTGCCGGGGGTGGAACCCAGAGCCTCACACAGGCTAGACAAGTACTCTATCACCGAGCTGCACCCGCAGCCCTCTTAACACTATTTTCAAGGAAGTCTCTAATATTAAAATAGTCCAATTTATCATTAATGTCTTCTTTTATGGTATAATAACTTTAATTTTAATTCTAAAATAATTTCAAGTTTAAAATAGTTGTAAGAATACTTACAATGAATTTTCATTTACCCTTTATCCAGATTTCCCAAATGTTAACATTTTACCCCATCTGCTTTATCCTTTTCTCTGTATACACATATCTATTTTTTCTGAATCATTTGAAAGGGGCATAATTTAATTCCTTGTCAGCATTTCCTTTAAAACAGTCATACATGACCACAATACAATTATCAAAACCAGGAAATACTAATAAAATACTCTTATCTAATCTACAATGTTTATTAAGATTTCTCACGGGAAAAAAAAAGATTTCTTCAACTGTTAGACTAGCATCCTTTATAGAAAAATAAATCCAAATTATGTGTTTAGTTATATCTCTACACTTATTTAATCTGAAATAATTCTTTATTCTTGGCCTGTCAAGAACTGGTTCTTCAAAAAAGATCAACAGAACATAATAACCTCCAGCATGCAGAAGGTAGGAAACAATACAGATCAGACCATAAATAAAGGAAACTGACAACAGAATAACAACAGAAATATGAATGAATGAAATCAAAATCTGGTTCTCTGAAAATGATCAGTAAAACATGTAACTCTAGCAAGAGAAAGGAAAGGAAAAAGCACAAATTACTACTATCAAGAACAAAAGAGGGAGTATCCTGCAAATGCTAAAACAGTAATGAAATTCCACAACTCAATGCACATCAATCTACAAACCAGGAACTATGAAAACACACCTAGATGGACAGTATCAGTACAACAGTCCTCTACCTACTAATGAAATCAGAAGAGTAATAACCCTTCTGAAAAGAAAACTCCAGATCCAAAGGGTTTCACTGGCAAATTCTAACTTAAAAGAAGAAATGACGCCAATTCCGTATGATCCTGACAGAAAACACAAAAGGACAAAATACTTCCAAACTCATTTTACGAAACCAGCATCACAATGATACCAAAGTTAGACAAAAACAGTACAAGGAAAAAATATCCACATTATACCTTTAGTGAGCACACATGCAAAAACAGCAAGATTTCTTTTTTGGTAGATGTAGAGAAACTGATCTAAAACTTAAAATGAAAAGGTAAAGGAACTAGAATTGCTAAAAGAACTGTTAAATAAAGTTGAAGGATTCACACTACACAATTACAAAACTTACTAAAAAACTATAAAGACTGTGGTATTGAGGCAAAGGAACAGATACATGGATCACTGGAACATAATTCTGACTCCAGAAATAGACCCCACAAATACAGCCCGATGTTTTTTAATTAATTGGCACATAAGAAGTGTGTGTGTTCCTGGGATACAATGTGACTTCTTCACACCGGTATGCTATGTTGAAGGGTCAAATGGGGGAAACTGCACAGCTCACAGGGACCACCTCTGCGCCAGGAACACTCCAAATCCTCTTTTCCTTTTCCAGCTATTCTGACACAGTCAACTGATTTCTGAGGAAGGCACAAAGGCAATTCAATGAGGGAAGAAGAACTTTCCAATAAACAGTGTTAGAACAGCTGGGCACTCACATACAAAAACAAGTCCCTTATGTCTCTTACAAAAAGTAACCCAAAATGAATCACAGGATGTAAATCTAAAACGCACACAAAACTCATGAAATACATGAAAACACCTACAAGAGGGGGAAAAAAACCCTGAGGAATTTCTGTGGCAAAATCCAGGAAGAATAGGAGAAACTTGAGTTGTGCTCACCTCTGATCTCACTGCCTCAAGAGCACCTGCTAACGGACAGGACAGGGTAAACTGGGCCACACTTCTACGCTCTTTTGGGGCTCAGGGAACACAAATAGAGCAGAACCATCCCACATTTAAGACTGTGAAGACAGACTCACCAGATATGAAAGCCCTAGAATTAAAGCAAATCCAGTGCAGACTTGTCCTTAGCTTTGCATCATCAGAATGATTTAAGAAACCTCAAGCCTAGTGCTTGGATTAACATTGTCCCAAACCAATGAAATCCCTTGGGCAGTGACTTAAGTAAATCAAAATCCCCCTCTAGAGCAAATACCACCATTTGGGATCTTGAATTATTCCTAAAAGTCATTTTTCAAGTACCCAGGAATGACAATATTTAGTCACACAAGAATTAAGAGTTGATGAGAATCAATGTAATGACCAAACATAAGAATTTAAGAATGTTTAAAAGCAAAGTAGAAGGGCTGGTAGTTTGGCTCAGTGGCTTAAGTGCCTATCTGGCAGGCACAAGGTTGTGAGTTCAATCCCCAGTGCCGAAAAATAAAATAAAACAAAATAAAAGCAAACTAGACACAACTGAGAATAAATCTGCAAATGGATTCCAAAAAATCATCCAGAATGCTGCACTTTACAAATAAAAACATAAGAAAGACAGAAGAAAGGGAATTAGACACAAAGTTGTAGCATTCTCTAGCACAGTAGGGAGGCTATGGCTTACAGCATTTATATAGGGTGTGTCTCAAAATAATAAAGGAGGGCCAGAGAAACCGCTTCCCAAGCATGTGACAGGCTAAAGTCCCCAACACAAATCACTGTATGAGGCAATAAAAACTCTAACTAGGGCGAGGGATATAGCTCAGTGGCACAGCGCCCACCTGGCAAGTGCTAGGTCATGAGTTTGATCCCTGGGACTGGAGGGAGCGGGGAACACTAACTACCCTGACTTGATCATCACACACTGTATACATGTATCAAATTATGACACCATACCTTGTAAATATGTACAATTATGTCAATTAAAAATAAAAAGTTAAGAGAGAACAAGGCCACACCAGCAAGCAAGCCCAGTCTGGGAACCAGCGCCATGCACGGGCTGCTGCCAGACTGGAACAGACAGACCCCAGCCCCTTCTGGCACATTGGCTGACAAACAAGAAGTACCAGTTACCCACCCACCCCTCAAGTAACCAGCTTATCCAGAGAAGCACAGGCTGTGATGATAGCTATGGAGGTGAAATGCAATTGGATGCCTGTGGTGCTCTGCTGTTTCACTAACATAGCAGATCTAGGGCCAGTGGTCTGATCATAGGTTCAGAGGATAGTGGCACACAGTGTGACATCTAGGAGGGATCTCCTCCTGGGGGCTGTAGCCATTGTTGATTCCTTATGGTCTTGTTTCGGAAATACTATATCATTTCCACTGTTTTGTTATGTTGGGTTTTACTCTCTTGTTTTGTTTGATTATGTCAAATATGATGGCAGGGGCAGCTATTTCAAAGATAGCAAGATATATTATGGTAGCAATTTTGGATTTACTATTGGCTTATTTTTGAAGTCCTTTATTGCATTCATTGTTTTGTTTTTATTGTTTCTATTCTACGCTGTTTTGTTTGAATTTTACTACGTCCGAAGTTATCTGCAGCCATTCTGAAGACATCAAAAGGCACTATGGTAACTATTGTTGATTTCATAATGTTTGGAAGTCCTATATGTCTTACACTGGTTTGTTTCGATTGGTTTAATTCTGTTTTATCCTTTCTAAAATAGAAGTCAGGCTGGGCGTGGTGGTGCACGTCTTTAATCCCAGCACTCAGGAGGCTGAGGTAGGAGGAGCATTGCAAGTTTGAGGCTGGCTTGGGCTACAATGCTAGCTCAAAGCTGGCCTGAGCTACATAGTGCGACCCTGTCTCAAAAAATTAGGGCAGGGAGTTTGGCTCAATGGCTTAAGTGCCTGTCTGGCAGGTGAGTTGTGAATTCAATCCCTGGTGCCTCAAAAAGAAAATAATAAAAAATAAATTAAATAAAATAAAATAGAAGTCAGAAATCCTAATAAATATCTAATACAGTCAATGCGGAAGAGGTACTATTTGAAGAGTAACAATTTAAATTTTTCCAGAATTAGAAATCAATTCACAGCAGAAATTTTAAAAATTCTAAACAAGATTGTTTAATTCAATGCATAGGTAGACCCAAAACAGGCAAACTTCAGGAAAACACATTTTTTAAAAAAATTGCTGGTTCTTTGAAAGTAATCACTTCTTCTGTTTTTGGAATTCTCAGGTGACTTCTCAACAAAAACAAGAGTGCTCCAAAGACAGAGTACTGACATGTCAAGATGCTGATGGGAGCCCCTGCCACTCTGCCTAGCAAACTCTCCAGAGCACAGCCAGACGCCCCATGTGCTGTGCAGGGTAAACACGGAGTCCCCTCCTAGACGGTGACAGAATGGGTGACAGAGACACAGCACAGCTTTACTTGGCCATGCCGAAGAACGAGATTCTGTCATTTGTGGCACAGAGATGACCCTGGAGGACGCTGTGAAGGGAAAGGCATAAGGCACAGAAAGACGATGGCATGTGTGCAAAGCTAAAGTTGGTCTCTCGTAGGGAGAAGAAGAGCGCCCCCCAGAGCAGGAGAGCAGGGAGGGGATGGGGTCAAACAGCTTTGGCTCGGGGACACACTGCTGGGTGAGAAGTAGCAACACCTATAAGACAGAATCACACACACAGTTCACAAGAGCTAACAGAGAAGATTCTGAGTGCTTTCGGCATAATAACAAGCAATACTTTTTATCCTTTTGTAGGGTGTTTTGGTTTTGGCTTCATTTTTGTTTTACTAGAAATTGCAACCAGGGCCTTTCCACAGAACTACATCTCCAGCGCATTTTTATCTTTTATTTTGGAACAGGGTCTTGCTAAATTATTAAGTTTCTCAGGCTAGAACTGAATTTGTCATCCTCCTGCTTCAGCCTCCCAGAGTGTTGAGATTACATGCAGGTTAATGCCACTGGCCTGGCTACAAATGATAAATGCCTAAGGCAACCCCAGGCCAATGACCTGGATCTGATGATTACACAATGTATGTGTGTGAAGTGTCATACTGCACCCCATAAATACACATGGTTACTACGTGCCAACTAACAGTACAGTCATGCAGCCAGGTATAGTGGCGCCTGTCTTTAATCCCAGCACTTGGGAGCCTGAGGCAGGAGGATCATTGTGAGTTCGAGACCAGCCTGGGGTACAAAGTGAGTTCAAGGTCAGCCTGAATTGCATAGTGAGACTCTGTCTCAAAAAATAGGGCTGGGGATTTAGCTCAGTAGTGTAAGTCCCTGCCTGGCAAGCAGAAGGTTGAGTTCAATCCCTGGTACCAAAAAAATAAAAAAAATAAAAAAAACAGTACAGTCATGGGCCACGTAACCATACTTCAGACAATGACAGACCACATGTCTAAGTTGTGATCAAAATGTACAGTGAACGTTTAAATTTTAGAAACGCATTACAATAAAATCACACTGCTATTAATCCCCCTCCAAACCCATCCCCTCACTTATCCCCACTTTCTTTCAAGAAAGCTCTTGCCACTTTCTGAAGCAGTCCTGGAATTCTTTTTCCTGAATGTCTTGAGCTGAACTGTACTTGGGTGCCCTGAATCAATTCAAAATGTTTACACCTTTCAGGGTCATTCTGACTTTGGAGAAGAGCCAGAAGTTGCTCAGCACCAGATCTGGTGAATAAGGTGGATGAGGACACAGCATGGTGATTTTTATAAGCCTGCCTTTCCATCGGATGAGACATAACAGCAGTATTCACCATATTTTTTTTATCACACTTTTTAAAAACTCAGGAAAGAGGACTCCAGAACTGTTTCAGAAAGTGGCAAGTGGGCCAGGGATTTAGTGCAGCAGCACTAAAAGTGGCAGGCGCAAGGTACCAGTTCAATTCCCAGTACGGGGGAAAAAAAAAAAAACAAAGAAAGAAAAAGAAAAAGAAGGAAGGCTACAAGAACCAAGGGATAAGTGTGTTCAAAGGGGAGAGGGAATACTCTGAGAGGTATTATTGGCAAAGTGTCTTACAGTAGTTAAGTTTTTAAACATTCACCATACATTTCCATCACCCCATATATGACACTGGCCACATACAATGATATTATCTAATGACACTGTAACTGTCTTAGTTTGCATTAAGACACTCGATGTTCATACACTGAACACCTAACAATGCGTTTTTTAGATTATACCCTCATTACGTGATGTACAGCTTTACCAAAACTTTTTTTTGAGATGGGGTCTTGCTGTGTCATTCAAGTTGGCCTTGAACTAACTCACCATGGAGACCAGGCAGACTTGAACTCACAGCAATCATCCTGCCTCAGCCTCCTGAGGCATGCACCACCATGCTCGACAGAAAGATTACATTCTTACTTGCCTATGTTAGAAAGACTGAGTCAGGCTCAAGTTTAAATAAGTTAGGGTGAAAAAAGCAAAATTAATCCAAATAATGCAAAGGAGGAAACAAAGTTAATGAAGTAGAAAATAAACATACAATAGAGAACCATAGAGTTTAGAAGTGAATTCTTTAAAAAGATCAATAAAGTTGGTCACCTCAGCAAAAGAAAGAGAAAAAAGGCAAATATCCCTTGGCAGGAATCAGAACAGAACCAACACTACAGATATGCAAGTCTTAGAAAGATAAGAGGCTGCTGTGAACAATTGTATATTCATAAATCTGAAAATGTGCACAAAAGAAATTCTTAGAAAAGTAATGACCCAAAAGTCAGGCAAGGAAGTAAGTGAAGGTGCACATAATAAACCCACACTCCATAAGCTTCCTCCTGTGACTCTGACCCAACAGCCGCCACGTTAAAGGAGTTTCACCTTGCGATGTACCACTACAGATAATTTTATCTTTCTTCTGCATTTCTGAAATTACCTACAACATATGTAACTTTTCAAATTTTAAAGGAAGAAAAAATAAAGACATGGGAGCGTTGGGTTCGCCCTAATTCTGTCACGGGTCTGTGTGTCCTTCATTGATCTTTCCTCCTCATCTATAAAGGAAAGGCACTAGGCTACATTTAAATTGAAAAGCAACACATAACACAGCTGTTGGCCAAACCAGTCTTAGAAAACTGGCCATGTTCTCCACACACTCACTAATCACATGCAGATGACACTACTCACTTCTGCCAGAAAGAGAAGTCGCAATTTCATTACTCCCAGTCGAAAGCCTGGCGCTGGGAGCTGCTCCACAGGAGCGACCACTGATCTGGCTGTCGCCCTGCGTGGCCGGGGTCTGAGTGCTGGGCCGGGCACCAGGAGTAAGGGCCCAGCTGGGGGCTGCCTAGCCTGGGGGACCGCGCCCCAGGCCCTTCTCGCTGGTCCTTCTGCTTCCTGGCTGCCGTGAGGTGAGCAGCTGCCCTCTGCACAGCCCCCCGCCTCACCGCAGGGCTGACGCAGTGGGGCCAGTGTCATAAACCACACCTCGAGAAGCAGGAGCCTAAACCAGCCTTCCTACCTTCAGCGGTTTCACTCAGGCACTCGGTCACAGCAAAGTAGTTTCTTTTTTTTTTCTTTTTTTTTTTTTTGTTTGTTTGTTTTGTTGTTTTTGAGACAGGGTCTCACTACAGAGTCCAGGCTGACCTTGAATTCACAGTAATCCTCCTGCCTCAGCCTCCCAAGTGCTAGGATCACAGATGTGCACCACCACACCAGGCTGGAAAGTTTCTTGTAATGCAGACATTACTTTAATTTTTAAAAAGCAAAACATCTGCCATTCTTTATGGCTCTGTCTTCAGTGGCCAAATGAGGCTTTCAACTATACCTATATAAAATCTGTCTAGCATAAAACTGTCATAGACATGTCTGAGTGTCCATCTGTCTACATACTAGCACATTCTTAAAATTAAGAGACAAGGATTCAAGTCAAGGCTTCTCTCTGGCTGAACTCAGGTCACCACCGAGAGGGCGGCCATGTCGATCCTGCTGTCAGGGTCCTGACTTTCCATTTCAGGACCAGCTCAGCTAGGTGCTGAACCTGCTGTGAACTCCAGTTGAAACTCCAGCTCCCAACTTTTGAGGACACGACTAAGATTAAATGAGGTCATAATGCAGAGAGAGTGAGATGGCAGAGGCTGAGTACTATGCCACAGTCATCTGGGAGCAGAAGGCCGATGCTACACAGCAGGATGAAGAGACAGTGAAAGGTACTGTGCGGGCCGAAGCTAGAGGAAAGGCGTCTGCACAGCCTCATAAACCAGGAGGAGCGTCTGAGCACACGGACAACTTAAACACAACACGGCCTTATTTGTATCAAAGTATCACAAGGCAGCCCACAAACATGATTTCAATGTTCTATTGTCTCTTAGAAATTTAAATTATAAAGTAAACTTACGGCAGAAAGAAGAGTGAGGCCCACTCCAACAGTACAAGCATCCCATGAGAAGGACGCAGAGAACACACCTGCAAGGAAAGGTCATGCAAGGACATGGCTTGCTGGCTGTGTGCCACCCCAGGAGAGAGTCCCCAGGGGAAAGGACACCTGCCGCATCTCCAGCCTCTCCCTCCGCCTCCAGGAAGGCGGCGAGGAGGTGCGCCTCTGTGGGCTGAGCCACGCCAGCTGTGGCGGCCACAAACCACATGGAGCCCTGCAGCATGGAATCGCTGCGCTCCAGGTGTCTGTCACGTGCACCCTATTCATCACCGTTGGCGTCTTCAGGCCTCACGGAGGACTCAGAACAGGCTAGCGGCACAGGCCAACATAACTCCTGCACACCCTCGGGCCAAACCGGACCCCCGGGACATCACAGGTCCCTCAGAATCCTATCAACACTCCCCGTTCCACCCAAGAAACTCCCTGTTCTACTCAAGAAAACTTTGTTTTATTTTTTGAGACAGGGTCTCACTATGTAAAGCAGACTGACCTAAACTCACTGTGTAGCCCAGGCTGGCCTCAAACTCGCAGAGATCCTCCGGTGAATAGGGGCTACAGGTGTGCATCACCATCATGGCCAATAAAACTGACTTTATGACTTCATGATTGAAAACAGCTGCGTACACCAAACGCCCAGAAAGGGCTGGGGCCGGTCCTCAGGGACAGTGCTGGCACAGCAGGCGCAAGGCTCTAGGTCTGATCCCAGCACCTCGCACACACGCACACATGCAGGCTTCCTGAAAGTGGCCACTGTGTTCACGGGAGGGTACTACACCAAGTACCCTTCCCATCTACTAACTTAAAGAACGCTTTTTCCTACCAGATTCAGTTCTAGGTGCTAAAGAACAGCAAGCAGTAACAGATGTTCAAGCTGGCTATGGTGGCACACACCTGTAACTCCCAGAACTCTGGGAGGCTAAGGAGGAGGATCTCAAACTCAAACTCAGCAAAACCCCGTCTCCAGAGAAACAAGGGAACGTGAATGTAACTCAGCATGAAGGCCTGGGTTAAGTCCCTAGTACTATAAAAGGAAAAAAGGACAACAAAGTCCTTGGGATTTTACCCAGAGTGTCTAAAACACCATTTTAAAGTTTTATACAAAGGACTACTGGGATTTGGTTTCCCTTTTAACCAGATCTATCTAAGCAGCGAGACCATGCAAGATCCTTCTGTCACAATCCAGGAGGGGAACCACGATGTCTCTCTCACAGGTGGCAGCAGGGAAGGCGAGGGGCATTGGATACTGGGTGTGCTGGAAGCTGTGTCCAACAGACTGGCTAACCCGAGAACAGGCTGGGGGGCGGTGCGATTCCATACACAGAGGAAAGAAACCCCGGAGCTACCACTCGCTAATTTGGGAAGGCTGGAAGGGACGGTGCCGGAAGGCTGGGTACTCAGGGATAAAGGCGAACCTCAACTCAGCTCAGGGATAAAGGCGAACCTCAGGTCAGCTCAGGGATAAAGGCGAACCTCAGGTCAGCTCAGTCGAGGCGGTGCGGGGGTTAGAAGGGAGGGACACGGAAAGAGTCACATGAAGACCGTGCTCCACCAGGAGAGAAGTGAGGCCCACCTCGCGGCCACTCAGCCTGCAGCACCTTCGCCACAGCACCTTGGGACGGAAGCAGCGGAGTACACAGGAGGGCTCCGCGGAAGGGGGTTGGCCAGAATGGCCCGCATCAAAGGAACCACAGAAGGGGTCGGGCAGAGCTGGGCGTGGTGGCGCACGCCTTTAATCCCAGCACTCCAAAGGCGGAGGCAGGAGGACCACTGTGAGTTCGAGACCAGCCAGGGTTATAAAATGAGTTCAAGGCCACCCTAAACTGCATAGTGAGACCCTGTCTCAAAAAATTAGGGCCGGGGATTTAGCAAAGCAGCGTAAGCTCCAGCTAGGTGGGTACAAGGTTGTGAGTTCGTCCCCGGTACCAAACAGAAAGAAAAAGCGGGGTGGGGCCGGGCAGGACATACAGATATCCGCATGCGCCTGTTGACCAGATCCTCATCAGGCCAGAGAGGATGCGCTGGAGCTGCCGGCACATCAGGAAACCAGTCGCCACTCCTATGAAATTCAGGGCTTTTGTTCTTGGACTACAGCTCCCACCCAAGCCACGCAGGCAGGCCAAACCTTTCGCGTGCTTTTTATGTTTGTCTATGCCCACTTCAAAAAACCCTATGCCCTCCAGTTTTCTGTGTTTCTCTACAGCCTAGGAGGGAAAGAAACATCACTCATGACTTGGCACATTTCAATGTTATTATTCCTGGGAAGGACTCCATTTAGAAGACATGGAAAACTGATCCATGTAAGAGGGTATGACTGATGCCCCTCCAATCGCCCCACCAAATTACCACGTACAATCATTAGAGGTGGCAGGCTCTATTCAACAGATTCCTCTACACCCACTAACCTCTCTGTCAGAAGAGTTATTAAGATAATCATCACAGTTCTTAAGTGTTTAGAATTGAAGAACATTGTAGAGGCCCTTGGCACTTGTGAAATGAGGAGGTTTGAGAGTGAAAGGCTCAGGCAATCCGTTTCCCACACAGACAAAAGACCCAGGGTCCCGCCACTCTGACAGGAAGAACATACAGTCACACCACTGCAGAAGATGACCCCTGCCTTAACAGCAGGTCTACCTTCATCATGAACTCAGATCCCAGAACAAAAACATAATGCAAAAGAATTCTATAAACTCAAAGATTGAAGACTAAAATTTCTACTAAATTTTTGGTTCCCAAACTTGTTTTAAAAATAACTAGCAGGTTTTATAGGTAAATGGATGCAACTTGAGACCACACTCATTAGTGAAATAAGACACGTGTAAACATCGTATTGTTTCATTAGTGTGACAAGCTGAAAGAAACAATATATGTATATCTGTATGTGTACGTTTATGTATATAAAAAAAGTTAAGATAGTTATACTACACAGTTCTGAGTTCACTGAAGAGAAAGATTTGTGCTGGTACAGTTCAGACAATGCAGATGTCTTGTGCTCTGGGTGAATGATTTGGGGATGACAATGTGCAATGTATGTATCATTGTTGCCCCCAATTAACGTGCTTTGAAATGTTTTAGTTTTAAAAATAATAATAAAGCCGGGTGTGGTGGCACACGCCTTTAACCCCAGAACTCAGGAGGCTGAGGTAGGCGGAGGGTTGTGAGTTCAACGCTGGCTTGGGCTACAACGCGAGTGCAAAGCCAGCCTGAGCTACATAGTGCGACCCTGCCTCAAAACACCAGGGCCGGGAGTTTGGCTCAATGGCTTAGGTGACTGTCTGGCAGGCGCAAAGTTGTGAGTTCAATCCCCAGTGTCGCAAAAATAATAATAATAATAATAATAACTAGTGGGGCCAGCACATGCCTGGCAAGCATGAGGTCGTGAATTTGATTCCCTGTACCAAAAAAATCAAAAAATAAAATTAAAAATAAGCCGGGCGTGGTGGCACACGCCTTTAATCCCAGCACTCGGGAGGCTGAGGTAGGAGGAGCGTTGTGAGTTCGAGGCTGGCCTGGGCTACAACGCAAGCATAAGGCCGGCCTGAGCTACATAGTGCGACCCTGCCTCAAAAAATCAGGGCTGGGAGTTTGGCTCAGTGCCTTAAGCGCCTGCCCTGGTAAACGTGAGGCTGTGAGTTCAATCCCCGGTGCCGCAAAAAAAAAAAAAAAAAAAATTAAAAATAACTGGCAAGCCAGGAGTAGCGGCACGTGCCTCAAACTGCCTCAAATCCCAGCAGTCAGGAGACTGAGGCAGAATACCAATAAGTGCAAAGCCAGCCTGTACTACATAGTGAGATCCTGCTTCAAAATAAATAAATAACTAGCAAGCTAGATAAGCTTTACTAAATCTGAATTGCAGTTATTCTCCAGTATTACCCCTTATTTATATAATGCTTTGCAAAGCCGGGCATGGTGGCGCAGGCCTTTAATCCCAACACTCTGGAGGCTGAGGTAGGAGAAGCGTTGTGAGTTCAAGACCAGCTTGGGCTACAATGCAAGCACAAGGCTGACCTGAGCTACATAGGGCAACCCTGCCTCAAAACACTACAGCTGGGAGTTTGGCTCAGTGGCTTAAGTGCGTCTGTCAGGCGTAAGGTTGTGAGTTCGATCCCCGGTGCTGAAAATAAATAAATAATGCATTTATTTAGTTTTTATGAAACAGGGTCTCACTACACAGTTCAGGCTGGCCTTGAGGTCACTTTGTAGCCTAGGCTGGCCTCAAACTCACAATGATCCTCCTGCCTCAGCCTTCCAAATGCTGAGATTACAAGCGCGAGCTACCACGCTCAGCTTGCTTTGCTTTCTATCTTAGGAGGAAATTAAATTGGTCAGGGCATGACTTGTTTTTCCACTAAGTCACTGTGGTTGTTAACCAATATCCTGTGCTCTCTTTGATGGTTAAATACTGAGACTCTGATTTGTTCTAAAAGTCTCCCAGATCAAAATTAAGACAATCTGACTGCCAGGCATGGTGGTGCACACCTGTAATCTCAGACTAAGGAGGCTGAGGCAGGAGGATTATGGTAAATTTGAAGCCACCTTGGGCTACACAGTGAGTTCAAAACCAGCCTGAACTACACGGTGAGATCCTGTCACAAAAATTTAAAAAAACAAACAAAACAAGTCGTGCAACATTATCGTCTCATTTTTTTTAAGAGGAAAATTTATTGGAGAAAAGGAAAGGGGGTATAGGAATAGCTCCTGAGAAAAAGGAAGGGTCTTGAGTGGGTTGTCCTGTCTTCTAATTTTTAAATGAATGGTTTTTCAACTGGGCATAGTGGCACATGTCTGTAATTCCAACACTAGGAGGCTGAGTCAGTAGGATTGCAGTGAGTTCAAGGCCAGCCTGGGATACATAGTGAGATCTGTTCTCAAAACACCAGAAAAAAATAAGTATCAGAATGCCAGATGTTTTCCTAAAAAGTTATGAATAACGCTTGCAAATTATATTCATTAGCATTCTAAGAGTATTTGCCATTTAATGAAATCCGAGAGTTAAAAATAAACCCTACTGTCACTGGGTATGGTGGAACTTGCCTCTAATCCCAGCACTTGGGAGGCTGAGGCAAAAAGATCATCGAAAATTCAAGGCCAGCCTGAACTACATAGTGAGTTCAAGGCCAGCCTGAAATGAGCAGCAGAAGCCTGTCTCAAAAAAACAGACAAAAACAAAGCAAAAAAATCCCATTGTGAAGAGAACAGTCACCCCATAATTTATCCTGTCTACCGTTCCTCAGTTTCATTGTTCTTGCAATCAGAAAGCCCTAATACCTCTCACTGTCTTTTCTTTTCTTTTTTTTTTTTTTCTTTTGCGGCACCAGGGATCAAACTCACAGCCTCACACCTGCCAGACAGGCACTTAAGCCACTGAGCCAAATTCCCGGCCCTGGTTTTTTGAGGCAGGGTCGCACTATGTAGCTCAGGCAGGCCTTGCGCTCAAGTTGTAGCCCAAGCCTGCCTCGAACTCACAACGCTCCTCCTACCTCAGCCTCCCAAGTGCTGGGATTAAAGGCGTGCGCCACCATGCCCAGCCTCTCGCTGTCTTTTCAAATGTCAATCTTTCATGAAATTGTTTATCTTCCCCACTAAATATACTCTCCTCCATCTGCCTAGTGTTATAATTATGTGCATTATTTTTAATCTCTGCCAATATATCATAAACACCATAAAAGTAGAAACACCTTTTTTTTTTGGCATTACTGGGGATTGAACCCAAAGTCTTCTCACTGAGCTACATTCCCCCCACCTTTTTATTCTTAATATTGAGATAGGGTCTTGTCAAGTTGCTAAATTGCCCAAGCAGGGCTCAAACTCATAATCCTCCTGCTTCAGCCTCCCAAGTGCTGGGATTACAGGTGTGCACCACCACTCCCATCTAAGACTTAACTAATTTTTGCAAACTCTGATCAATGTGTTGAATTCATGACAGAATTGGAATAATATCAACTGCCCCTGTAAATGTGAAAATACAGCTGGCATCCCATATGGCCGAATGGGATAATTTTTGAATTATATTAAAGATCATCATGTACCATCATTATTTTAATTAATATTTTACTATTTATTTTAAAAGTTTCTTAAAAGTTATGGAATACTTTTTTTTTCTTTTTGTTTTGTTTTGTTTGAGACAGGGTCTGGCTATATGGTTCAGATTGGCCTTCAACCCCCTGTGTAGCCCAGACTGGCCTCAGACTCACCACAATCCTCCTGCCTCAGCCTCCTAAATGCAGGGATTACAGGCACCACACCCAGCAACAGAATACTTTTCTAGAAAGCAATAAACAATGCTAATAATGAGAAATTTACCATATCGGTTGCATAAAGCCTCAAATCATTTACTTATCTGAAGGGTAGTTAGACACATCTTAAAGGCAAGATAAAATGTAACAGCTGGGCGTGGTGGCAACTGTAATCCCAGCATGCAGGAGGCTGAGGCAGGAGGACTGCTGCAAGTTCCAGACCAGTCTGGGCTACAAAGTAAGCCCAAGGTCAGCCTGAACTGCATAGTGAGACCCTGTCTCAAAAAGACAAAAAAAAAAAAAAAAGTATAACAAAGCTCAAAGGGGGCAAGTCACCTCCTTGGACTCCCCAGGATCTGACTTGTTGCACAATGACACTATTTCCAAAGCTCAGATCCACACTGAAAAGAACAGAATGACCAGAAAGTGATGCTTTAAAGTATGGTATACAGCTATATTTACAAAGTCACAGCTGAATGTCTTTAAAAACTGCCATTAACTGCCAAGACACAAGTGACAACAGCTCGCATGTCATTGCTACACCACATGTATCACTGGGACTGTCCCTTGCCAGTTGCACGACTTGTCCACATAGCACCCAGTGGGACAGAGACACCACCATGCAGTCGGTCCCAGCTCAGCAAAGCAAGCCACGCTGTGGGCACGGTGACATACAGGGCACTCTACTGTGATTACTGCAATGGCACCAGCACCTCAAAGTCATTCTAGAGCAATCCCACTCTTCAAACTGAGTTCAAAGCCTGCAAGATAAATTACCCTATTTTGAATAGGAGTTCAGGAAGCCCATTATCACCTGTGACCTGCTGGCTCCTGCTGATCCGGCTTTCCTCTATACCATGGGGGTCCCCGGTCCCGCGTAAAACACAGTCAACGTAGGTAAGTAACAAGACTTTTCATACGCCTTAATATTTAAAAAGGTGGGCAACGTAAACCAAAAACTAGTAGGATATCTGTCCTTGTTTTAGGGGCACCAACACATCACTGTCTGGTCCAGCGGAAGCAGCCGCCTGGGTTTAGTCAGGAGAAAGGCTGTCTTCCCAGGCACACACACTAGGGAGGCTGAGCCAGTACTGCGGACATCAGCGAGTTGCACTCACCAAGTCGCACAAGTGCCTGTGGCCTGTCAGTCTCACCGCTTTGGACTGGGCTGTGTACGGCAGGTGCACGAGACAGAGACAGCACTGCCCTGCACCCAACATGGCCTCCCTGGTCCCCTTGAAGGCCTCCACCCTCAAATGCCCCACAATAATGAGACTAACAAGTCACACAATGTGGCAAGTTTACAATCACGTAGGGCTACATGCAGCCCACAGCCATTGGCTGCACACACACCTGTTTTATACTAACTACATCTAGAGGGCCTTTACACACAAACATACACACACACACACACACACACACACACACACACAGAAGAGGTTCATAAGGTCATCTGTCAAGAAGGGAACCTAAGTCAGATGTGGTGACACATGCCTGTAATCCCAGCACTCAGAAGGCTGAAGCAGGAGGATCGCTGCATGTTCGAGACCAGCCCGGACTATAAAGTGAGCTCAAGGCCAGCCTGGACAGTATAGAGACACTCTGTTTCAAAAAAAAAAAAAAAAAAAAAAAGGAAACCTACCCCTGAGAAGAGCCCATCAGAAGAACAGTCACAAGACCCTCATTCCAGTCTGGGCTGGTCTCTTTAGTCATCTGATTCAGGCCCAAGTGTTTTCATCTGAGTGCTATAAAAATCAAATGACATCCTCTCTTAGAGGAATTTCACTTTTTTTAACTATACAAATACACGTGTCCAAGGTATTTGTTAGTTGATTCTACAGCTCTAGAAAACAGAATGTTACCACTTTTAAAAGCAAATCTGCCCAAAAGTTCATTCTTAGTTCACAGAAAAATTATAGCTAGATGAGTGCACTCACAACCAAGGTATTAAAATGAAATGATGTGCAAAATGGGTTTGTATTTGCATTTACCACAGGGCCAAAGAAACAGTGTTACAGGCAGGCATCCTAAACCAGACAGATTCTGAATTGCATTTGAGAAAATAAAAGGCAAGGACTCTCTTGTTGCAACATAAAAATGTAGACTAGAATAAGATCAGTTTGTAACAGAGGAACCAAGATAGAGTACACATCATCAAACACAAAGTCAGAGCAGAATATTTGACGAGTATAAATCTCCTTAACACAACTATAGGAACAACTAACTACCATGTATCTTTAAAATATGAGTGATGCCATGAAATTATACTTGAAGAAAATTCTCCTAGCAGGTATGTGGAGGATGAGCTGATGAGAGATGAGTGTCTCGAAGCCCATTTCAAGACGCATTTCATATTAAGTAACAAAAAGAAGGCTCCCCGATAAGGTGGTGATTAGGGACAGGAAAAAGAGTAAGTCTGATAGCCACTGCAGGCATCCAGACCTGGTGACAGGCTGGATTAGGGAAGTGGAAAAAGACTGTAAATGATTCCCAAGAGCTGGTCACAGATGGCCTATAGCATAACCACACCTGCAAAGCACCAACAGCTCCCACACAGGCTTCCCCAGGCCACAGCTGATGCTGTTTTAACTCAGAATCCCAGCACGCAGGGAGGCAATGCTTCAATTTAGAAGGCAGCAGCAAACCACCACACCACCAAGTTACCAGTGAGAAAATACCCCATAACGAAAGGTTCCAGATTTGTCTGTTGTGGAAGAAACCTGCTCTTCTCACTCCAGGGAATTTCTTCTCTCCACACTGCTAGGGAACAGAAATTTTTTTTTTTTTTTTTTTTTTTTTGGTCTATCCTCCGAAGATTGTCCAAGCTCAAGTCTATACTGGATCTTTTCAGTCACATGTACACAAAAAACAGATGCCAATGTCAGGGGAATTTTATTTTAAAAGAATTCATTCTAAACTGGAACAAAGCCATGTTGATCACATTTAAAAATGAATACGGCCCAAAAGCAAACTCATACTTATTTTCAATGAAATCATGAAACATTAAAATACGGATAAAATCTGTTCCAGAATGCACTGCTACATAATGATTCTGCAATTTTGCTGGACCATTTTTTTTCCCTGCAGTTTTAAAAACATGCTCCTGGAAAGCAGACGTCAGATCAAAGGGTTC
This sequence comes from Dasyprocta punctata, assembly GCA_004363535.1. Classification (NCBI taxonomy): domain Eukaryota; kingdom Metazoa; phylum Chordata; class Mammalia; order Rodentia; family Dasyproctidae; genus Dasyprocta; species Dasyprocta punctata. Next base: position 2,103 of record RJWM01001820.1, on the reverse strand, counting down.
CGCCTGGTCCAAAAACCATTTTACCATGCTATTTCCAATTTTATCCAGCAGAATACTTATTCATAATAATAGTCATCTAACCAAGCTCTCGACGCCTGCAATTCCTTCTAAAGGGGACCGTAGAAAAATTTAATTGTTTTTAACTCATGTTCAACCATGGAAGTCTGATAAAAAAATAGCTTTAAAGGTTTGGATGGTTCATCCTGGTCTCCAAAAACTCTGATAAGTCCTATTTCCTTGAGAAACCTAGTTCATCCAGCCATGCAAGAGGGTCTAAAATATGTTTATATTTGTCTCACACACGCAAGAAAAACGCTGTCATGAAACACTCACATTGCCTTCGCTGAAAAACAGAACGGAGCCTACCTTGCAGAGATTAAAATGTAACCTCGCAGGGTTGCCCGGGACGCCCGCGTGATAAATAAGAGCTCTCCAGGCCATGGTCCTGCAGCCCGGCCGCCCGGCTCTCGGGGGTGGAGATGCTCGGCCCCCGTCTCGGCAGGCGCCGAGGCTGGGGACCGCGGCCGAGCCCCCGGGGCGCCCCGGAGGAGGAGGACGGCGCGGACGCCGGTCCCTCATGCTGCAGCGACGGCCGCCACCGGCCCCGGCTCGGAAGCCCCGCACCAGCGCCCCGCAGCCCGCGCCGCCGCTCACCGTGAATGGGACGTCCCCGACGCTGCCCACCGAGTAGCAGTTGTCCCCGGGGTTGACAGCCCCGGTGAGGACCTGGTGCAGATGCATCTCCGGCTGCGCCGCGCTCCTCCAGAGCCGCGCCCGCCCGCCCGCGCTCCCTCAGCGCCGCGCCCGCCCGCCGCCGCCGCCGCCGCCGCCGCCCCCGCGCGCGGCCATGGAGGTCCTCGCGCCGCCGCCGCGCTCGCCTCGCCGCGGAAGTTCCCGGATGCTCCCACGCCGCCGCGCCGCCGCCACCGCCTCGGAGGAGGAGGAGAGCGACGACGAGGAGGATGAGGAGAAAGGTGGGAGGACGAGCGGAGAAGGGGCGGAACGGCGCCCGGCGCGCGCACGCCCACCGCCGCAGCCGCCGCCGCCGCCCGCCGTGGCCGGGGAGGTGCGCGCGCGCCGCCGAGCCCGGCCGCACCTGTCCCGCCTGCGCCTGCGCGCGCGCCGCAGTTTCCAAGGCAACCGCGCTAACCTCCCTCCCTCCCCACTCCCCCCTCGCGCGCGCGCCGGGGCTGCGCGCGCAGCCGTGCGGAGTTCCCTGGGCGCCCCCGGCTGGAGAGCCACTATGGGGACCACGACGGGGCTGGCACGGGGACGCGCCCTGCGTGTCTGATCCTCGCCCAGGTGACCTCGAGGAAGGACGCTGCGGTCCCTCGGAAATCCCACCTCGCGGAATCTGAGAGCCATTCGGCCTCCCTTATAGTGTGGTGCCTGAGATGTTTTATTTGACGTCTTGCAGCTCCTTAGGGAGGCCGAATTCTCCTAACAGCAAATTATTTTTGCCCCCACTTCTTGTCACGACTATTCTAGACAGCTTAAGGGCGCCCTCAACACAGGGGGGCCCTCTAGACACTTTTTCCCCCGTGGTTGATGTCGTGGAGTGGCAGAATCGCCTGATCTTTCAGAGCCCGTGCTGAAGCTTGGTTAACGGAGGTCAGGTCTGTGCGTTGGCAAAACGTCGAGCTCAGTTGAGTTCGTGCTGAGTGAAAGACCCAGGAGCGAGGAAGTGGCAGGGATACCAAGCCAGGACTGCCTGATGGGCAGGAAGTGCGTCAGGCCTGTGTCATGACTGAAGCACAGAAGTCCACGCACCGCCGAAGAGGAAGACCAAGGCTGACCAAGGATGGATGTGCACGGAGGCATAAGCTGACCTCAGCGCTGGGCGGAGCTGGGACAGACGCAGGCGGACAAGGCCTGCTCCTTTGAGTGGACCAAACAGACTGGGGCTGAGCTTCGAGAAGTGGCAGGGCAGGTCAGAGGAATGAAGATTAGATCAGATTCGTGTTTGAGGCAGATGCTGCTGGACACAGGGTGGGGAAAAGCACTAAGAGTTAAGAGATAGCCACAAGGTCTCTGCCTCTTGCTCTGCCACAACTCTCCCGAGGAGTCTCAACCCTTCTGCTTCCGAGTCCGGATTTTCCTGCT